>JBBBDQ010000208.1:1132500-1282071 GCA_037127315.1 Ascarosepion bandense
ATCCGAAATATAAAAAAAAATGCCCTTAACAAAGAACTTTCGTTAGTCTTTAACCAAATTTGTGTGTGTATGTGTCTGAGTGACTGAAAATGGTCTTTCACACACACACACACACACACACACACACACACACACACACACACACACACACACACACACACACTTTCAAAGATTTAAAACTTAATATACAAGAAATCATTCTCACAGAACTTAGGCATTCTCTCTCTAAATGAATATTTAACTTTTTAATTCAAATCTTTCAGAAACCTTTGTATAATGATGACATTTGTTTGTGAATCTTTTTATTATTTCTGGTATGACCGCGCCAGTCTGCTTTCAGCTTAGAAATGGGGGGGTCACCATTAATATGTCAATCGAAGAATACTTTCTTGCCGTATGCATAACCTCCATTTTTGTTTCCGTCCTGGTGAATTATCACCTAGAAGTTCCAGTCCATCCTTGGAATTCGTGATATCAGTTATCAATAATTTTACAACTTTCGTGCAATTATCTTCGCAAAGGTAAAAAAAGATGAATTCTTCGGAGTATTTTTATTGAAATCGACTTGCTGTGCATATCGATTGTTTTTTTTATCATTAATTTTTTAGAATTTGTTCGCAAAGAAAGCAAACATAATTGACCACTAGAAGTTGGACAATTCTCCTCTATTTCAACTTGCAATGCAGTACATTCTCGCCTTCTTTATTCAACAGAGATAAAATTTCTTTTTCATCGCCACCATTTTCGAATTTAACACTTTCTTTTTTACCAGTATTTTTTGCGATAACACACACACGCGCGCATGCGCACATATAAACAGATGCGCACACTAACATATACGCTAAAATATATATCATTTTATTTAGTCAAAAGAAAACTTTCATTAGAAATATTAGCAACGATTAAAAATCAAGTTGTTTTGTTTAGCTAAATTTACAATCGGTCAGAACTTAAGGAAATTGTTTTTCTTACCTCATTTTTATATAAATATTGAAAAGTACTTAACTATTTTTAGAGACGAAAATATAACAAAGCAGAAATAATTTTAATGAAATCCAAACATGTTTTTAATATTACTATTTTCACATAATCTTCTTTTTTATTCATTTGATATTTAATATTCTGAAATAGTGTAAAATCATTTATCAATTTGAAAATAGATTGCTACGGATTTTAAAAGCATGAAAGAGTTTCAGCCATATGTTTCATGCTTTTAATCTCTTTTAGGAAATTAAGTACCTGCTATAAAGTTTCAAAAACATATTTATGTGTGTCTAACAGCAATAATTTATCGCCTGCAGCTAGCGGATGTTTGCTTTTAACTTTCTAGAATCCTAATTAAAGGAATTAAATTTATTTCCAGTCACGCCCCAATACGGTAAAATTCTCTACTGAACAAAAACAATCCTTTCTCGGTGGTCCACCCACGCATGCCCAACCATGTAAAAACACTGACAAATTTTCCACAAAAAGAAATGTGAATTTTCTACCAAAAATTCATATCGTAATTCAGTTGAACTGTTCGGTATCAAATCAATCCACTCGAATATAATCGAACTAATCTTTTTCTTCTTTTTTTTAAGCAAAATCAAAAATTGTTTGATGCGTGCATTAGAAACAGCCATTTATTTTTCTCTTAAATTGAAGACGGAAGTTTTGATTATCAGCATTATTCTTCTTGCATTGAAATATCTTGATAAAATTTGACGAAACGTGGGCGAATTGAAGAAAACAGGTCTTATTTGTAGGCAGCTAAATGCCTGGAGGAGAAAATAGTGGCTTGGGTTAAAATATGGGCTTATCGTCCACTGAATAGTTGCGTGTTAACGAAGCTCATTGGCTCAATTTTTGGTAAACATTATTATACCCCTCAATTACCAATCCTCTAATATTAAATTTATTTTCTTTCTGTCATACTTATAAACATACTGTTTTAATAATAGGAGTTGTAACAACAAAGTTATTTCCATTTGTAATCATTGATATTTTATACTAATAAAAATTATTAAATTTCAGTAGGGTTCAAGTGCTAACAAAAACCTTCAAGAACCCAGCACTTTCCTTAGTATTTTACTAATTTCAGGAATAATGTCATCTGTCTGGTACCTAGAGTTCCCAAATCTTATAACAACATTCTCAAATTGCGAAATATAATGGCAACAAGTGTTACTTGAAAATGATTTCGACATTCCTTTTGAATTCTCTAAATATTTATTTGCATTTTCAATTTTTCGTTTTTTTCTGTTTCATTTTGCTTTCTATTGAATCAATATCATCCATCTAAACAATAAATACATCTCAAAGACGATCGCATTAGATATTTCAAAGGCGTTTAACAAGATGTAGCATAAAGGGTTGCAACATACCCTCCAACTTCAGAACCACTGGAGCAGTTTCCTTAATTATCAAATCCTTCCTAACTGGCAGATTCCTGAAGGCAGTTGTGAATGGCTAGTATCCGAGACACCAGTAAACGACACAGGCCTCCCTCCTCGCTCCTCGGTCCAACCCTCTTTCTACTTTACGTAGAAGATTTGCCTCAAAGTATACTCAAATAAGTGTAAATATCTATGAAAACGATACAACAGTATAGGGGCCATGTCCAAAACTCAAGATGACCAGAGCCTACCAGATGATCTCTCCTATGACCTAGCTCAGTAGGTGGCTGGTCACATTCAATGCCTCGAAATTCAACGCCTGAATTTTTACCGATCGCGATTTACGGATGTATTTTCAGGTAGGAATCGTTTCTTGAGCAACAATTGGGACTTTATCTCAACCCAAACCTCAAGTGGAAATCGTACATACGATCCATCGAAACGTCTGATATTTCTAACTATCGACCTATAAGCCTTCTACCATTTTTGGCAAAGTACTAGACGCGCTAATCAACTTTGTTTTGGTTAAGCAGAGACTTCTTTCAGATAAACAATATGGCTTCGCTTCTCTAGGTCAACTAATGGTGAAGTTTGGTCTGTTGCCATGGATATCTCAAAGGTATTTGACGGAGTTTGGCATAGCGGTCTTCTTCCCAAGTTGAAAGGTTATGGTATTTCCGGAAAAATTTTAGAACAAATTCAGTCTTACTTATTAAATCGCAAATGAAAGCAGTCTTGAATAGTCTCTCTTTGCAGATAAACAATATGGCTTCCACTCCTCTGGATCAACTGTTGATGTGTTTCTGGTTATTGTTAAAAGAATCTATGAAGGTTTAAATGAGAATAAGAAGCTTAATTTGGATTTGACAGGATTTGGCATATTGATCTTCTTCACATATTGAAAGATTGTGGCATTTCTGGATGGATGTTTTAACTACCAGTTGTATAGATCGTTTTACATTCATGTCGTTGTTCCCAAGGGCTCTATCCTTGGATCTACATTGTTCCTAATTTTCGTCGACGACCATATTAATGACATTAATTCGCAATTCTGCATTTATGTTTGTTATAACTTGCTCCTAGCGATTATAATATTTTGTCTCACATAACCTACTCACCGTGACGATATTAATAATTCTCCTCGATTTACTTTACTTATTGGCCCACTTTATCGTTTTTTATTTACTTCACAACAATCATTAATAGCACAGCCACTTATTATTAACTTAATAGTGAGTCTGAACGCTTCGATAAAGTCAAATTAGTAACTGATCTAAAAAGTGACCTACATTCTGACGTTAACTAGGGCAAGGAATGGCTTGTAAATTTTAACGCATACAAAACGAAACTGTGCTCTTTTCCTCGTCTAACAGAACCATTTTTCCTTTAATCAGTATGGCTGATACAAACCTCCAGGAGATTGACAAGTTGCACCTTCTCGGACGGATGTTTTCTGCTGAAGTGGAAAAGATTGAATCAATTAATAAATCTGCTACTAGAAAAAAGTTTTTCCTGTTTCATGCCAAACAATTTTTCTCGCTAGAATCTATTTTACATTTTTAAGTCTACCATATGTCCTTGTTTTGAATATTCCTGCTAAATATGGTCTGGTGCCCCTCATATATATTCAAAAATTCTTAATCTCGGCTTCATGCACTTTTACACTGCCGTAATATAACTTCCCTGCGTGTTTTTTTCTTCTATAAATATTTTCATAGTAATTACCCCGATGAACTTTTCTCGGTGGTCCCTAGACTTTATGAATTTAAATGCAGTGCTAGATTGGTGGCAAATTCTCATCTTTTTACAGTTTAAATAGTTATAGGTGTAACCATACGTTGTATGCTAACAGTTTCTTCTCTCACACTTCTCGACTATAAATATCTCATATGGCTTCTTGCCTCCAACTCAACTTTAATCTCCAAAAATTGAAATGCAATGTCAATCACAATCTACTCTCTTGTCAATTCATGGTCTTTTCTTGTTTCCTTACCTTAATAGAGATATTTTTTCATATTCTCTCACGCTCAGTACGCTCTTGCGTGTTAGTGGAATTTTTGGCTTTGTTTCGTGTGAAATGACTAATATACAGGGTGCGTGTTGCATTTAAGGACAGATTTATACTTACACAAAAATTATTCTTAGAAAGAGTTAATGATGTCTTTTTTTGCTGGAAATGTAGTGAGCATAAGAATAAATATATCGTTTGGTAATTTTATTCAATAAAGTCTCGCTTATCTTTGATAACGGTTTCCAATTTCTGAATCGCCTACATGCTAGGATCAAGTCGGCTTTGTTCATATTAGACATTACTCTGACTATGGAGGCTTTTAGGGATTCTTTAGCGTTATGAGGGTGCTCATTAAACTCTTGCACAACTGTGCATCCTACATAGGAGTCTAATGGATTGAGGTCTGGGGGCCTAACAGGCCAACTGTTAGGGGTTATGTGATCTTCTGGGAAGAACCAAATAACATCTTTTCATGTTAGATTTTAAATTTCTTTAGGAGCCTCTTAAATCTGATTAAGCGATTTTCCTTGACCTTTCTTGGCAAAAAATGACCTTTTCTCATCACACAAGACTTTTATCTGATGTATTCGTAGACAACATTTTGGATTGTTCGTTCTGACACATGGTGTCTTTTTGCAATCGATCTCATGGTTCTTAACTCTATGCAAAATTTTCATACGAAGGATCCAGAAATGTTTAAAAATTGTGCTCGTTCTAAAATTACTATGTTGAGCCTTTACAGACACGATAACTGCATGCAACTTTATTTTTTCTATATGTATCGCTCTGCCATTAAATAATCTGAAATATAGAAAATTTAAAGTCAATTAACATACTGCCGTATTAAAAATAACACATGCCCTCAAATACCTTACGTACCCTGTGTATAAATATATATATACATGTGTGTGTGTGTGTGAGTGAGAGAGAGAGAGAGAGAGAGAGAGAGAGAGAGAAGGAGAGTGGGCGATCTGATACTCTGGAATTGATATATATCAAAGACAAATTTCATTTCTAATAAATCGATACAAAATTCAACATGTCTTCCATTTTAAATGAACGAAGCCACTTAATCTCTCTGGTGACTGATTCGCATACACTAAAATGGAAACAGAATATGTTAAAATTAGTCCACTTTATAATTATTCCATAAATTATTTAGATTATCATTCTCATCGCTTTTACACAAAATTTCAGCAGACAAATATGCCGACCGTCTTTAGGTGTTTATAGCATCCGTTATACCATGACTTTCTGAGTTGTTAACATTGAAATTCACCGTAGCCATTTTCTTTATTTTCTTATTAGTTAATTGCGACTTGAGTCTCAGCGTTTAGAAAAACGCTGTGTCTGATGAATGAATAAAGAAATATAGAAAATTTAAAGTTTCAGAAAATTTGAGTTTCTGAAACTTAAAATTTTCTATTTTTTTTATTTTTTGATGCTTCATTTCTTCTTTTCTATAACATATCGGCAAATGAATAACGGGACAATACACACTCGCGAAAACACGCTTGCAAAGCAAGAAAGAGAGAGAAAGAGTGAGAGAGAGAGAGAGAGAGAGCGATGGTATAGAAGAAAGTAAATAATACGACAACAGATCCCATAAAAACAATTACGCATATATATATATATATATATATATATATTGCAGTATAGTGGCCGACAAACAATTCCGAAAAACCAGCATGGAAGAATTACATGAAAATCTAAAAAATGAGGTTATCTCACAACACATAAACAAAGGTTTTGAATTAGCAGAAAAAATGCCTCTAGACGAACTATTAAACCAATAAATAAATAAATAAATAACACGCCACATCGAACAGACTCTAGTATATGTCTCATAAAACAACAGGAACAACCCAGAGTTATTTACAGAAATGTTTTAAAATTAAACCTACTAAACAAAAATGATAAAAAAACATATTAAAGACGACCAAAATAATTAAGAGTAAACGCCAACAAAAAAACCTGAAACACATATTAGCCACATCCAAATTTAACCAGCATACTATACAGGGGTTTACAAAATGTAACAAAAATGATGTGGGGGTCTATGATATCATTATAGAAGGAAACACCTACACTTTTGAAAACCCACAAAGACATTAACAATAAACAATAATTTTAACTGCAAATCCAAAAATGTGGTATATGCACTCAAGTGCACAAAATGTAATAAATCTTATATTGGGATCAGCCAAGCACTAAAAGCAGAGTTTCCCTTCACAAAAGCAACATCAAATTATCAGAAAACAGAAAACACTTTGTATCACAACACATCTTCCAATGCAATCAAAGCAAATTTAAAATTATGCCATTATATCAAAGAGACAATCATTCAAACCTACAAATACAAGGAAAAAGTTGATAAACACATTTAAACCAGCACTTACTAGATTATAACCCCCACGCATACACCGACACACAACACGCGTACAGAATGTCCACACACACTAATCGGACTGCGCGCGCTCACACATACGCGCACACACACAAGTGTGTACACTTAGTAGCAAGAACGAACGACGTAGTGACACACAAATGAAATCCAACACGACATAGGAAGTATATATATATATATATATATATATATATATATGAATTAAAAAAAAAAAACTAAAATCAAAACCTTCCTTCGGCCAATATTTGACCGATTCAAAATTATTTTATTACCCATTTAAAGCGGAAAGAGAATCCTTTACGTGTATAAAATGTGAACTACTACCACACACAAACAAGACGACAATTGACAACCACTCTCTGCCTGAAGAAGGTCACGAAACCGAAAACCCGTCTAGCAGAATAGAAAATATAAAAATAAAGTACAATATATTTAATAAAAGAACACTTTTGGTTTATAGATAGATAGATAGATAATGTCAAGTCCGTAAATGATGAAGATAATCCGACAAGATTTACTTAATATAAAATATTAAGTGTTGGCTCAGTATAGAGAGTTCAATGGATGTTATCGAGAGCAATATTTTAGAATGGTTATAAATTATAATTTATTTCTATGAAGTGAATTAGCTCATTTCTTCAGACCACACTATATTCATTCCATTCAGTAAAAATATTTTCCCGGAATAAACATTTCTTTTAAAATAAAATGGAAATCAAGTAACATGATCCAGAACAGAGATTTCGGTTTTATCTCAGTAAAAAAACATTAAGGCCAGGCGAAAAAATTTTCATTTGGCTGATGTAGTAACCATAAAATTTTTGAACGCCACTCGCAAGCATATCAATAAGTATACACATATTACCTTACATATGAACACACTCACGCATACACACTTATATCCACATACTCATATATCCATACCTACACATGTGTGCATGCAAATGTGTTTACACGTACACCTACATACACATACATACAAGCATCTATCTAAATCCACATACATATTGCGTTCGCACACTCACATACATATTTATAAAGACCGGATTTATATGCGTATAAATAATACTAACATATATTTACGCAAGTATGCTAAAAAACCTCATATATACTCAGAAATTACGCATATATATAAGTACTTACACACATACCCACAAATACATTTATATATTCTACCTACATATACATACTCCTGCCTGTATATACATATATGTATATGCATACAGAAACTTTTCTTCGTATATATATATATATATATATATATATATATATATATATAAATTTCTTATCTCTGTACACTCTCGTTTTTCTCCATTTATGTATTTGCTTATAAAAACTTATACGTGTATATACAAGAACAGTGCTATCATATATACCCATAGGTGTCTACTTTAACATCCCAAATGAGGTGGCATACTTCAAATTACATACATAATAAAAAAAAACGTTAAATATATCTATTGACATATATCATTTGGATTCCGAAGCCAACATGCACATACATGAGCATACTGATTAATTCAGGAGGGTACAATCAATACAGGAGGGTACAATCAATTACATCCTTAAAACAAAATAAGTGCCAACATACATATAATAAAGTGACTCCAAATACACAATAAACGTATATATGGTTAGGTGCAATCATATGCATGAATCCTATAACTATAATTAGATGCCCCAATATACACGCAATATAAATACAATTATACATATAATTATACAAAGAAATATAATTCTAATAGAGCGCGCCATTATACACGTAACATGCATATAAACAGGTGCATCCATATACACGAAAAAACTTATATAACCATACAACTAGATGCAGCCATATTCACGTAAAATATGTATATTAAAATACATTCATAATTACATAATGCAAAGTAGAGCAATCTCAAATTCATACATTATACAAAGTCGTTGAATACATATATTCAATATGTTGCCAATACATATATTGGCATGTATACCCATTACATGGCAGATCTTTACTTTTATTTCTTCCATATGTAAAATCCTCCATTTAATGATTCATGCGTATATATATATATATATATATATATATATATGTGTGTGTGTGTGTGTGCCCGCGCGCGAATTAATATACATATGGTACTACACACATTTATAAGAATATTATTCGGTCGTTAATAAAACAGTGCTCAATGTAGTATAAACAGAGCTATTAATTATATATATTAATAAAAATGCATATTATCCGACGTCGATCGCATGACTTAGGGTTTCATGCGTTACGCAGTCATCAGGTGCATATTCTGAAATGATCGTTTAAGAGATTTGAATTTAAGTTCATTCTATGTTCATGTCAGTTAAATCTTATAATCTTAGGGTAATTTTTTTTTAACTTATCGATACTAAATTTAAATAGAGAAAAATTACTTGATGATAAAAAATTAAAATTTCAAATTAAAAAGTTATTAAAATGCAGGATGATGAATTCAAATGGCGTAATTTGTAGTTATCAATAGTAATATTTACGGGGAAAAAAGAAAAAAAGAAGAGAATAAAAAAGAAATAAACCAATTTACAGAGAAATCGGTATCCATCAAGATCTAAGAATTTAAGAATTTTTTCAATGGCAGGTTGTAGTCGTTAATTTACTTGTTTTTAAAGTAGATTGGGGTTATTTATATAATTTACGATGACAAGTTTTTCTAAAATGCATGCGTTATATCTGTATACTTTTCCAATGTAAAATTCGGTTTTAGTAACGATATTCTAGGTAATAATTGGATTGTGGTTGTTTTTAAATTTCTAATGTATAATAAAGGAGTGCTGATACTGTATTTATTATTTAAAAATAACATATGGTTATTGAAATAATATTTTCACGTGTTATCTCTATAAAGAATACTTTCGGACATACATTGACCATTCAATTGTCTTATTCTTTCGGCAGTTCTAATTATTTGTAGAAGGGTCACTATTAGTAGTAATAGGGTAACTCATTATTTAGGCGGGTCGAGTATTTATTTGATATTATTATGTTATGAAACATATTTATCTATGTTCTTAACGCAATCAGAAATAACTAACATTTTAAAAATTTTTCTTAGGATGGGGGAATGGTAGAAATGTTTTTGAATTAAATTTAGGAAGAATTTTCCAATGTTTGTTTAGACATTACGGCTGAAGAGTGGGTTAACCAAATAATGTTACGTTTACGTAGTTTCTGCTTATTTCTGCCTACTTTGTTTTTAACAGAGAATTCTAAACTAGTATTGAGTTTACTTTTTTTTTCTAATGCATTATTGTTGATATGGAGCCCGTATGGGACCATAAAATAATAAGTCAACAAAGTGGTAGGTTCACGAACATATATTACGTCAAGAAGAAATACAAACAAATACAAAGAGATATAAAGAGGAAAGCAATAATAGCTTGCGCTAAACTGATAATTGGTAATTAACTCTCGGTTAATATAAGCAAAGAAGAGTCCATTATTAAGTGGGTAACTCCTCTACAACACCACCCCCTTCAAGAGCTTTTCCACCCAAAAGTTGTTTTAATATTGTTTCGTTTAGTGTCGACGATCAAGAGATCTGTGTCCTTCATTTTCCTGCTAGATCGCGTTCTTTTCGCGTTCTTACGGGTGAAGCCTGGGGTGCTTCGAGATCAAAATTCTCGACTATTATATATATTGGCTCTTCATTTGATGGTGGTGAATCATTTATGTCAGTTGTCCGACATTTTCTTATTTGATTTTGGTACCGCTTATGTATATTCTTGGGACCTTGTATCATGTAGACCAGGTCTCCCACTCTTTGTTTTATAGTGCCCACTTCCCAAAACGTCATATTATTTTTGTATACATTAAAAAGTACTTTTTCGCCACAAAAGTAACGTTTTCTAGGAAGTTTGATTGTCTTTTTGAATTTAGCTTGCTTGGGGATAAGCTTGTCGAAAACTGATCTGATTTTCCTCGCAAACATCGTTTCTGCCGGTGAAGATCCGGTTGGTGTACTGGGATTTGGAGTGATTCTGTATACCTGCAGAAACTGTAGCGCCTTCTCCATAGGTGTCCCCTGTGCTTTCTTAAGTGCTCGTTTCAATGTGTCAACGAAACGTTCCGCTTGCCCATTGGACCTAGGGTGATAATGCGGGTTCGTGATATGTTTCACTTGAAACGTTTCGCAGAATTGTTTGAATTCGCAAGATGTTAACTGTGTGTCATTATCAGTTACTGCGCAGTCCACAACGCCGAAACGTGTAAATAGTTCATGCAGAAAGGCTATCGTGCTTCCTGTGGTTGGTCTTTTACACCTGAGGACTTCCGGCCATTTAGTGTGACAGTCTACGACAATGAGGTAATAATGATCCTCCAATGGTCCCGCGAAGTCGACATGTATCCTCTGCCATGGCCGGTCTGTTTTTTGCGAAAGCTTGCACGTAACTGGCGGAGCTTTAGCAGCAAACGCACACACTTTGCATGTGTCAATCATGTCTATGTCCATGTTAGGCCAATAGGCATAACATCACATTAGGCTTTTAGTTCGGTTTTTCTCCGGATGACCCGTGTGAAAGTCCCATAGGATTTTCTTTTGTAAACTTCTTGGTATCACCACTCTTTCGTTGTATAATAGTACGTCATCACAAAGAGAAAAAACCTCAGGTACATTTGAGTCTTTTTCGTAGATTGTCTTCTTAGTAGACGGAATGAACTCGTCTTTCAGAGCTTTCTGTTTTCTGTCGAATAATGTAACAGGGAGCTCTCTTATCGTGTTGGCGATCATGTTTTTTTTATTTCGCAACTCGTTCTTAATGTTGCAATTATTGAATCTTCGAAGAACTGATTATTTTTAGGAACGAGTCTGGATAATCCGTCCGCGTGGCCAATATTTTTGGAAGACAAATGCTCGATTTTGAAATTGTATTTCAACAATATTGTTCCCCATCGAATGAATCTGTTAACGGTGTACACCGGCAATCCTTTTTCTGCTTCTATATATTGTCAGCAGTGGCTTGTGATCGGTTTGTAGAGTAAAGTGTCTGCCTTGTAGATATCTATGGAATTTGATCACAGCAAAAATTATACTTAATGCCTCTTTTTCAATCTGTGAATATTGTCTTTCTGCTGGCAGCAACGATCGGGAAACATGCGCTATCGGTTTCCTCGTTCCGTCCGGAAGTTTATGTAGTATACAGGCGCCAATGCCATACGCACTGGCATCGCCCGCTACTATAATATCAAATTTTGGGTTATAGTGGATGAGGGAAAGATCTGACGTAAGTGTATCTTTTATTTTCTCGAATGCTATTTGATATTCTGGCGTCCACTTCCAGATTTTATCTTTCTTTAAAAGATCATTCAGCGGAGCTCTCAAGTTATGCATATTCTTTATGAATACTTGATAGAAATTCGCTAAGCCTCCTGAAAACACTTCCGGAAATGTTTCCTTTAATTCCAGTTTCAGTTCTTCAATTTTAGACGTTGTATTTTTTTATTTTTTGACAGAACATACTCATTGGACAGTCTCACAAATTGAACTTTTCGATCCAATCTGTACCGAACAAATTTTCAATATTTTTCATCACATATGCCCTCAGTTTTTTAGTTGTTCCATTTAAAGTAACTCTAACAAATACGCCTCCTAAAATGTTTATTTTTCACCTGTCACTGAGCGTGCCGTTTTGTTAGTTCTCAATAATGTTGGCTTTTTTAGTCGCCTCTACGTATGCAAATTTATGAGTCAAGTCAGATCCACTGTCCAGCTGGAATTTATTTTATTTAATATTTTCACTATTACATATATTTGGAAATTTCCGTCTACGTTATCGCTTGACAGCGTCTGTCTTATTTTATTTTTTGTTCTTCTGGATTTTTTCGCATACCAGCAACTTGTTGCTAAATGACCAGCTTTACCGCAATTCTGGCATTTTTTTTTTTCTTTCTGGACAGGCAAAACCTCATTCAGTTTAATTTTCCGCAAATGTAGAATGGACCTGGCGGTGAATTTTCTTATCTTATAGTTTGTCAAGGTATTTTCTTCCTTTCCGGGGTGTGGCGTTCCGATCTGTCCATAATTGATCTGTTCATAACTTTTTTTTATATGAGCGACTCCCGACTCCTCGATATTTCTTGAGTCACTTTTTACTGATACTACCTCTGGTGGTCTTCTGCTTATTTTTGGAGGGTTAAACCTGGCTCATTTTCTAGTTTTGTTAGAACTCTACGTCTAACTTCCGAGTCCCCGGCTGAGACCAGACCTTGAGCAAAAATTAGGCATTTAAAGTCATCAGCAAATAATTCCGTTAGTTTGAAGTCGTTAACGTATTTATTTACCGTAGCGGCAAATGTTAAATAGTCCTGCTGAGCTTCTTTGAATAAATTAGGGCATTTCCATCTTTTATGAAAAAGTGATGTGCTTGGCCCAAATCTGACAGTAGCTTGACTGTTTCTGAGAATTCCAGGTCTGTCGTTTTTGTCACAGTTTTTTTGTTTGTTTTTTTTTTTTGTTTTTTTTTCGTAAGACGTACGTCCAAAAGAAAGAGTTAGGCTCAAAACAGGTCTACGTATAGATTTTTCTGTTTTGCCATTCCGGGCTTGTAGAGAATTTTTTTTTTTCGACTCTGAATTTATTCCTTCTCATTTTTTCTTTATTTGTTGCAGGTTATTTTAGACGGAGTAAATATTTTTCCTTTCTTGATGCTTCACCTTTTTTTTGACCGACTTTGTGAGGGGGAGAACTAACCTTTGGTAATTGAAATACACGTTCGACCGTTGATGTTCGCAATTTCTATATTTGCGACGTTGCTAGCTGATATGTGGCGATAGTGCTCAAAGAGAAAAGGTTTTCTTTTTTTGCGTGAATTCCTATATCTTTGTCACTCGTTGATGTGACAACTGACTTGAAAAAACGTATTTTTCCTGTCCGCGTGAATTTTTCGAATCTTTTGTCGCCAGTTGATATGGCGACTAGTCAAAGATAAAGGTTTTCCTTCCCTGCATAAATTGTTCGAATCTTCGCCGCCAGTTGATATGGAGCCAGTATGGGACTAAAAAATAATAAGTCAACAAAGTGGTAGGTTCGCGAACATATATTACGTCAAGAAGAAATACAAAGAGATACAAAGAGGAAAGTAATAATAGCTTGCACTGAACTGAAGTCGTACTGGGAACCAGAGTCTATATCGCCCTTGCTCACTCCTCCCAAGAGTCATCACGAGAGTCTCTCTCACTCCTGCACACGTCCTCGAGGGTAATTAACTCTCGGTTAATACAGGCAAAGAAGAGTCCATTATTAAGTGGGTAACTCTCTTACAACAATTGTATTTAATTTTGGAGTTGTCAGAAATTTCCTTATTACTAAAGTTAGTACAAACTGGATTGATTTATGCAAGTTATTTATAGTTCTATGGGGCGGGGATTTGATTCCTTGTTAATGCATGTTTGATTGTGTGTATCTTTAGGTTTGTGCACACCATTGTTCAGGTCAAAGGTTACATCTAAAAAGTTTACGACTTTAGCGTTAGTATTGGTAGATATGTTAATAGGCGTTGAAAAATTTAATTAAATCTTTTCTAAGCCATTCCGTTTGTTGTGAACTTTTTTTCCGGAGGATGATTAATCCATCGTCTCTGTATATCCGGGTTTTTCTTTTGTTTTTTTGGTTTTTTTTTTTGTTTTTTTGGGGTTTTTTTTTTTGTTTTTTTTTTAAATCAAAAATATGCCTTAGTTTCCACAGTAAAAAAAAAATCAAAGCCAACTAAATCACAGGCTCCTGCAGAGTCATATGTTTCCATAGAAATACAAAAATCAGGATAATTTTTTCTGGTTCACAGGCATCGATCTTAAAATAAAATAGAATTTTGGACTTGTTTAATGATGTTAATGCTGATATGGCAGTAATTTTAACCAAAGTTTAAGGCTGCGTTTAAAAGTTTTTCAGAAATGGACGGATATCAGACTGAATAAAAGTGCAATGTATTTTATTTTTTATTTTTGTGAACCAATCAGTTGACTCGGCTGTGTTCTTCCATTAGTTTATGCCTAAGGCATTTTTAGTGAATTTGGAAGCTCTTTCAAGAATGCATTTGTCAATTCTACCGACGTATTTTTTGTATTTTTTGCGACACACACGCTCTTTACCTCTTCCTCTTCTAAATGAAAAGACGATTTCGACCCAAACAAATTTACCCACTAAAATAACGTTTATACTAAAAGAAAATGACGTAGAATGAAAAAATCCATTTAAAAATTACGATTCGAGTTCAAATTTAGATTCGTTTCATTTCTTTATAGTGGCTTTATTTTATTATCCTTGGTGTTTATCTCTAGCTTGTTGATTATTCATAAGTTTATCTTTCTATATATGCCAGATATGTTTTAACATGCCCTTGTTTGAATAAATATGTTTATATATATATATATATATATATATATATATATATATTCACACGAGGATAGAGATAAGAATCACTTTGAAAATATATCCTAAAGCAAAGAATACACTTTATTAAGGTCCTATTTTAATATTACTTGATAAATTTGACTATGAATTTCGAAAAGAATGGACACATTTTTCATGAGAAATGCAGGTAGCTGATTAATGTATGTATATATATATATGTTTCGTTACAATGGCAGACAAGATGCTGTGGTTAAGCTTATATATAATTTTTCATACGATAATTTTTCTTTTCAATACATGAATTATATAAAAATTATACATATAGAAACAATTCAAGTATAACTTTTTCATTTAGTTGATTGATGTTACCATCAGAATTTCGACTGCTGATTTTCGTATACTGACTTTCCAGAACTCAATCCGCCCGCTCGTCAGGCGTATCTGCAATTGACTGTTTATATTTCTTTTTTTTTTCTTTTATCTGTGCGTTTTCCATATATGAAAAAAAATAAACACTTTATTTTTCCAAAAATACGATCGACCAGATTTCGCTCTCGAAGACGTCGCATTCAGTACAATCATTCCCGGTAAATACAGGCCTCAATATCATGTGATTGAGCAATCACAGATATCAAGTGATAGAGTAATTATAATTATCAGTAATAAAATAAAATAATTCATTTCTCTTATTTAATCTGTATTGAAAATTTCATGATTTTTCTTTTAATATATGAACTTTTAATTGGCGCATGGTCGATTAACTTTATATAGTGTGTGTGCGTGTATGCGAGGGTACGTGCGTGTGTACATGTGCGCGCTCATGTTCCCGTCTGCATGTATATGTGTACGTGTAGAATGTCGTGATTATACAAATTGTGAAATGTTAGATTATATGCAAATATGCGGTTGAATACATTAAAATAAATGGCAAATTACTAGACATACATGTACGCATATATCTATGATAAAAATATAGTTTTAAGCTACGCTATATTTACTGATAAAAGTGCTCAATATCAGAATATGAGCAGAAATATGTAAATAAGGTTTGACACTGAGGTCTCATGCTTGGACGTAATCTCTAGGCTATAATCAGAATAAACAATTCCTCATCGCAGACAAAATTAAAAATTTATACGAACTAATCCCCTAAAAATACAACAAAATACTCAAGGTCAACATAATTAAAACATGCATAAACACACAAAACAACTATGGAATATTAACTAGTCAAGAACAGTCAATTAAATTGTCCAAGCATGAGACCTAGACGACGAATAAATGGTATCGTTAAATCACAATCATTCATTGCACTGAAGGACCACTAAGGAAACAAAGTCCCATAACCCAACCAAAAGGGAATTTGGTAAAATAAGTAATGTAAAGAACTATCTCATAACAGGGAACCAATATAGGAATAAACCAGCGGAAAACACAAAAACAACCATAGAACTGTTCCGTAACTTAAAAATCAAACTTAATTGCAAATTTATACAACGCGATATAAAGGATTTCTACCTTTCAGTAGCCGAACCTATACTCGAAGAAACCATCTCCTTATAAAAATGATCACAAACTAACTAAAAATGATTAATCATTGTCAATATCAGTGTTATTTAATAACGAAGTTGCTTGGTTAAAGAACGAAAGAAGGTTTGATTTTACAATGAGGTGTTTTGACGGAACCGAAATTCCACAAGTAATCTGACATCTGACTGTTCAAAGAAATCTTCAAAAGCTATTAGTAGCGACTTCTCTTGAAAATGGGCTATACTTGGCATCGTTCTGTTATCAAATGCCGGCAGTAAAATTGTTTAGCCTCTAAGGGCATTCATGTTTACATGGTTGCTACAACAAGAGATGAAGCTCCAGCGTTATCAACAGTACAAAAGT
Source organism: Ascarosepion bandense (assembly GCA_037127315.1). Taxonomy (NCBI): domain Eukaryota; kingdom Metazoa; phylum Mollusca; class Cephalopoda; order Sepiida; family Sepiidae; genus Ascarosepion; species Ascarosepion bandense. The sequence goes on from JBBBDQ010000208.1 coordinate 1,149,565, forward strand.
GAGCAAATTTAGGAGAACCTTGAATAAAGGGCTATCTCTTGATACTTGAAATCCACGTTCGACCGTTGATGTTCGCAATTTCTATATTTGAGACGTTGCTAGCTGATATGTGGCGATAGTGCTCAGAGAGAAAAGGTTTTCTTTTTGTGTGTGAATTCCTATATCTTTGTCACTCGTTGATACGACGACTAACTTGAAAAAACGTATTTTTCCTGTCCGCGTGAATTTTTCATCGCCAGTTGATATGGCGACTGGACAAAGAAAAAGGTTTTCCTTCCCTGCATGAATTGTTCGAATCTTCGTCGCCAGTTGATATGGAGCCGGTATGGGACTAAAATATAATAATTCAACAAAGTGATAGGTTCACGAACATATATTACGTCAAGAAGAAATACAAACAAATACAAGGAAATACAAAGAGATATAAAGAGGAAAGTAATAATAGCTTTTCTAAGCCATTCCGTTTGTTGTGAACTTTTTTTTCCGGAGGATGATTAATCCATCGTCTCTGTATATATATATATATTTTTTTTTTTAACTCAAAAATATGCCTTAGATTACACAGTAAAAAGAACAAAGCCAACTAAATCATAGGCTCCTGCACAATCATATGTTCCCCTAGAAATGCAGAAATCAGGATAATTCCGCAGGTGAACAGACATCTGACTGTTCAAAGAAATCTTCAAAAGCTATTAGTAGCGACTTCTCTTGAAAATGGGCTATATTTGGCATCGTTCTGTTATCAAATCCCGGCAGTAAAAGGTTTTAGCCTCTAAGGGCATTCATGTTAACATGGTTGCTGCATTAGGAGATGACGCTCCAGCGTTAACAACATTACAAAAGTGAGCAGTTAAATTTAGAAGAATCTTGAAAAAAGTTTCTTGAAGATGACCAAATCCATGGACATCCTGCAGCTCCCACTACATAAGGAAACATTGATACTGTTCATCACATGGTAATGGATGACAAGCGACTGACTATAAATCAAATCGCTAATTTTATTAGGATATGCCATGAGAGCGTTGAGAATATTCTGCACGAACTTGGTATGGCGAATATTTCTGCTCAGTGGATTCCACGTTGCTTGACACCCGATCAAAAGCGCACAGGCTAATCAGTCAGTCAGTTAAGTGCCATACGTGATACACGCTTTGGGCGATCATGTCTCGAAAGAGAAATGACTGAATGGGCAGAAGATTTTCCCGCAGTAGGTTGCCATTGCTTTCTGTGGTAGATTGGTTGCTAGCCAAGGCTATAGAACCCACTCTGTTCTATTATTTAACCCATAACTGGAGGGAAGAGATGGTTTAATACCTTTCCCAAAAGTATTTGTGTTTAAGTGAATGCAAATAATTCCACTTTAATTCAAACTCGGTTCCCCGAGTTGGGGTTCTGAGCCGATATCCACTGCACCACAATGCACAGGCTAATCACGTCAGTGAAAACATGTTACATTCTTTGAGGCAGATACAGTTGGCTTCCGTGGATATTTTCTAACCGTAAATGAGTGCTGGGTTCATCACTGTGAGCCAGCGATAATATATACCGTAAAGCTACCCACCGCCGTCCTCTTCAAAGAGGTCCAAGGTTCTTTTTATCTGCAATATTGTGTTTATTTTTGTTTATTAACTATCTTGAAAAGGACCACACCATTAATGGAGAGTGCTATCACATCTTGCTGAGGGAGTTAAGAAAGGCTATCGAGACAAAATGTCCATGAAAACTTACAAAAGAAGTTTCGATCCATTAGGACAATGTTCCGACGTACAATTTCTTGACCTGAATGGCTGCTGTTCGTGACAGTGACCTTCAACCGGTTAATCACCCTTCCTATTCTGATTTGACTACCATGTGTTCCACAACATGAAAAAACACTCGACTGGAAACCTGTATCGCTGTATATGGTGTCATATCTATTGCTGTCGACTTTTCTTTACTAACAGGATGAACGGCTTTGTTTAAACAGTCGAATGCAGTTATTAATAAAAACTGTGGAAATTAATGCAAGCAATATTTTACAGCCGTAGTATCACTTCTTCATAGTCAGCCAATTAACCTTTCAACTCACCCACGTAGTCAGATATTCAAACCATCATCATAATATCATTCAGTGTCACCATTAAATGATAGTTTCGTCATGTCAAACTTTAATTTGATCTTTATCACGTGATGTAATCAGAAGAGACTCAAGTCATTGCAATCGTCCGAACTTTTATAAATCATCTGACTGAACACCATTCCCGTACATACAATTTAATAATATATACAATAGAATCTTTTCAATTAAAATCAGAGATATTCTTTCAAAAATAAATATTAAAAGGCCATCATCAAAAATAATACTGCGTTTCAATAAAACGTTAATGTGTTCAGTTATATCATGAAATATAAGAAATATCGTTTTAATCGACCTGTTGACATTTCTGTCGTCGAACATTTTGAAATTGAATACATAGATTTCCGCGTAATGTTGTGACAACTGACACTTTCTCTTGTGGAAAGTGCTCAACCATTTTATAAGTGCCATAGAAATGAAACCAATAAATTACAAATCTCTATCTCCTCTCATCCGAAATTCAGACTCAGATTCACTTATTTTCAAAGGTAACAATACCTCTTCCGTCATCAACAACTCATTACTCTTACTTGACCGCCATTTTTATAATATCGCATTTCCAGCAGTTCTTCGGAAGCATTCGTGAGTTCCATACATAAATATTAAAAGGCCTTTATATGCAAGATACGGATTTATAAAGATTATATATATATATATATATATATATATATATATATATATATATATATTCAGAAATAATAACATGAATGTTATAATATCACTACAAATGTAGCTATTTTGTTTAGACACTTCTTGTGTCTTATCAAGTGATGAGGTGTTGAGGTTTATTTCATGTTGAAGGGTTTTAAAAGGTTAAAAACATGCAAAAACCTTTTAATCATGGAGGTATTGTTGTATGTACAATGTGGACCAATCAAAATATAGCAAATTCTAATTTGGACAATATGTGAGCAGACTTAAAAATAATTTTTTGTGGGGTGCATTAGTATTAATATTTGATTAAATTGAGATCAGCATTATTAATTAACTATTAGATCTACTTTATTATTATTGCCAAATTTTTAAAAAAATTTCTAAGTTTAACAATTTATTAGATCTAGAAAGTTATTCATATATTAAACAAGGAAGAGAAAGAACACACACATAAATAAACCTACAAACACCCACACACGGAAAAATAGACGAGTATATACACACGCACACTAGCAAACAGACACACACACACACACAAACACACACACACACACACACACACACACACACACATATATATATATATATATATATATATATATATATATATATTATTTACATTGCTCGGACTGTTGTCCTCCTTTTTATTGTCATATTCACGACGCTCCAGGGGTTTTATACGCCGTCCTTCTTCAAGTGATATTAACTAAAATTTTGAACAGAACCCACGAGAATAGATTGTTCTAATTCAACGTGCCATGCCTTTGGATATTTCAGTTTCTATTAATTGTTCTTAGTAACTCAACTTCTAAGTTTTTATTCGATGTGTTGTTGCCAGGTATTGAACTCACAACTCTTTGGCTCAATTCTCTTTTTCGGATATCTCAACCAACACTTTTATCCACTAGATCATTCAATAACTTGCCTCAGCCTCGTGAACGTCTAAATGATTCTTCATATCTGACTGCGTGACTTAATCACGTGTCCCTTGTTTATGTTAGCTACCACGTCCACGATCGTAATTTTCTAGTTTGTCTCTCTTAACGATGCTCAACTCGTAATAGTTTACAGAATTTATATCAGATCTAGATGGCTTCATGACATGATCTCACAAATTCACATTCAGCCACTTGATTAGACAGGCCATGTGTAGGAAGCATAGTTTAACTAAACCACGTAAAGCCGTCCTTTCATCCTATGGCCTTTAGGACGAATTTATTTATCAAACATCCAATAATTTTTTTTGAGATTGATACCTAGAGATTCTAGTGGCTCATTCAATATAGTTAAGTTTTCATTATATGACTGAAATCATTGTCGTACAACTCGTGCAGTAAAGCCAGACACATTATTTTAATTGAAAGATACCATTGCCACCATAGAAGAAAGCATGAACGGATTTACTTGGTGTACAGTATGTTGAGAAATGTAGAACACGACAAATTAACGTCCATATCAATAATAGAAGCCGTTATTTTACAGATTAAATCTGCCTAAATTAAAGGATTGTTTTTTTTCCTTTATTTTACCTTGTTGTCATTGCTTCATTAACAAAATGGCATTCGCGTTACTATTACTGTTTTTCTTTTCTTTTTTTTTTTTTTTTTTACATATCTACAAAGAATTATTTTAGCTGTGAAAAATAAATCATGGATGCAACGACGGTGAACAATAATTAACAAGAAAATTTGGAAAAAAATTCGTTAATTGTAAGTTACATCTTACCATGCAAAGCTTGACCAATTTTGATGTTTTCTTAGAAGAGTTGAGCTCGTAGAGCTTTCTACGAAAGACAATTGTCATTTACTAAACCAACAGCAGACATTTTAACGCTGTTTTGTAAGAGGGTTCAGTAAGATCACTTTCACTCGCTTGGAAATTTGGTAGAATACAGTTTTGGGGTAATGGGCTGTAATTTTCATCAGGCAAATCTTTAAATATCTCAAGGAAAGTGTAAATCTACTTTTGGGCCTCATTGTATATTCATATAAAAGAAGTTATATGTAAATACAAATGGTCTTATACGCTCACATTTATACGATCATATGCATATATGCATATTGGCGTATATATGTGCACATAACTGCACGAGTGTTTATGATTTGAAATCGGGGTTACGAGCGATGAATGATAAGACGCTGTTCTAATCAAGCTATATATCCAACAATAAGTATTCATTGGTCGGCACACATCATCTTATTCATACCTGAGGGACATGACAGGCAAGAATTTCTCTGCAGTCGTCAGGAAGGAGAAGATTATAGGCCTCAGGCCCTTCGACGATAGATATTTCTTTGAAGTTTACACAATGCCGTCTCTCTCGGGTTCATAAGAGAATCGGCCGGAGACTTGATTATTTCCATCGCTGTCAGACACACACAAAAGTCGGATTGTTCATCTACAGACAATTCAATTATCGATAAAATTATCAAAAGTATAATTACTATCATAATTATTATTGATTTAATTATTTGCTGTAAGCACAAGTTTCTGGCACTTTTTTGGAAAATCATAGACACTGTACTCAATTGGAAAACTGGTTTTTCCTTAGAAACTTTTACACACGCCTTAAAATAAGAATAAAAACAACTATTATTACTCTTATCATATAAACTGATTTACCACTTTCAATAGCGCCTCAAAACAAAAACAACAAAATATATAAAGGCTAAGATTATTAATACAGAGAAAAGAATAAATTTCATTCCAGTAGATTTCCTTAAGAAATGTACTTCTGAATTGGCTTCTATTCTCTCTAAACTCTACAATAGATGCTTCATTAATTCTTGCTTTCCTGATTTTTGGAAATGTTCTGTAGCTCCAGTCTTTAAAAATTCAGGGAACCGTCTGATCTTTCTAACTGTTGGCCAATATACTTCTACATCATTTTTGCAACATAATGGAGTCTCTAATCAACTCTCATTTAGTTAAGCATCTCACAACATCGTCTTCTTTCAAAGAAACAATATGGCTTTCGTTTCTTTATATCAACAGCGGATATATTAACAAGTATTGCTGAAAGTCTCAATCAAACTTTTAGTAAGAATGGTGAAGCTTGGTTTGCTGCTATTGACATCTTGGAGGTATTTGACAGGGTTTAGCATAATTGTCTTCTTCAGAATCATATGACATTTTTGAACGAATCTTTGATTTGATTCAGTCTTTCTTTTCCAATCGCAAAGTGAAAGTTGTCTTGAATGGTCACTTTTCTAGATCATTTGCATTAACGCCGGTTTCCCTCTAGGATGTATCCTTAGACCAACATTGTCCATAATTTTTATCAAAGATATTCCTTAAATTAAAATAAAAAATGTAAAATAGCGACAATTTACCAGAGTGTGATTAAATGTACAATTTAATCGCACCCAGTGCATCCTCTGCGCTGTTGACGTTATTCAGCTAAAAACGGTTTGGAAATCTCTCTCTCTCTCTCTCTCTCTCTCTCTCTCTCTCTCTCTCACACACACACACACACACACACACGCGCGCGCACACACACGCGCGCACACACACACACTCTATCTATCTATCTATCCATCTATCCATCTATCTATCTATATATATATATATATATATATATATATATATCACGCACACACACATATACACAGACACGTATTTCAACGAGGGCGTTTACACCTATACAATGTTATACTAAATTGTAATTTATGTATATAATATTTATAATAATCTTCTTATCGAAATTCAGAATTAATAGTTTCAAATTATCTTTTAACATTTCTCCCTATTTATCTTATCATGATATCAAAATGATGTAGGTAACATTTAATTCGCCTCCAGGAAATGTCGATTACTTAGTCTGACTTTTTGTCGATTTCTCTATCATGATGTTTTACGTCATTTTTTTCTCGAAGATAATGGTTTACTTCCTTCTACCAGAGTCTTTCATTTTCCTTTCATAAAACAAAAAATAACGCATAAAAATATTCATGAACCTATTCTTGTTCTATTTTCATTTTGAACCGAACTTTTCCTTCATTCTAAATATCGTCATGTGGCCGACATTCCGAATCCATAGCTTCTCTATAATTGACAAACTTACTTTGCTTCCATTGATGGGCGCAAGCTAAGAAAAAGAAACATTTTGTTGTAGAAGTTGTCAGTTGCCTCTTCTGGTACTGTATAACCTAATGGTGAAATATTCATAGAACTGGAAAGAAGACATCTTTCTTTGAAGATGAACTCTTCTTGCAATTCCTTTTCCCTGTAGTTTTCTGTTTTAATTTTCTTCTTTTCTTTCTTTTCTATTTCGATTTTCTTCTTCTTTATTTTGGTAAACGCGTTGACTTGCAGCTGAAATAGAAACACAACTCATCGTTTAGATGCTAAAGCGGAAATATTGGCGTCGAAGAAAAGAGGAGGATACGGAAAAATTCCGATATATATCAATATGCAATATTTATCAATTATTCAGATATTTATTTGCTTTAATTAAATAAATATCTGAATAAAAATAGAATGAAAATAGTAATTTATTTTTAAATATATTTATTTTTATGCAAATTGTCTATTGTGAGCTTTGCGTGCCTATCGTGAAACTCGGGATTCATTTGCGACGCTTTAACTTGAGTTGACATCAAGCGACATAGTTTTACCCTCAAAAGAGAAGCATGAAATCATCTCTCTTGAAAATCAACGAGTTAAGATTGTGTCAATTTTGGTAAAGTAACTTGTCAAGTTCATGTATTTTTTCCTAATTACGTGTTAATTCAGAAACAATGAAATAATTTGTGAAATATTATTAACGATCAACAACGCACCCATTGACACATAAATCAAGTGCAAATACAAGGTGTTCTTAAAATGTGTACATGTGTTGAAATGATGTATTATATGTATAAGAGTTATTGCTAAACTGTGAGTACTACTAAAACTACTTCTTCCACTAATAATAATAATAATAATAATTATTATTATTATGTCATTTTTCATCATATTTCGATTTCTGCTTTGGTCTCACTACCAACCAAGTCTGCGGGGAGACCTAAGGCAGGTAGTGGCGTGTTGTTATGGCTCCATTTCATGTTTTTCTATCTTCCCAATCATCTCCAGCATTACATAGATAAAGTTTTCCTTAGTGTGTGGGCTGTACTTAATAAGACAATTTTTTGTATATCTCTTAAGCTGGGGTTTCCAGGGATTCTTTCAATGGGTTGTTTTGTTCCATTTTTTATCATTCCAAGTGCACCTACTATCACTGGCACAACTCTTGTTTTCAATTTCCACATTTTTTCTATTTCAATTTCCAGGTCTTTATATTTTGACAGTTTTTCAAATTCCTTGATTGCTATGTTACACTCCGCTGGACAAGCCATATCAATTAATAGACAAGTTTTCTCCTTCTGGTTTTTAACAATAATGTCTGGCCTGTTTGCTTCAATTTTTCTGTCTGTGTAGATGGTGTAATCCCATAGAATGGTTACATCTTCTATTTCTGTAACCGGTGCTGGGTGATGTTCATACCAGTGTTTGCCTACAGCTTTTCCATAATGTTTGCATATTGCCCAATGTAAATATTGCCCAACTCTATCCTGGCGATTTTTATATTCGTTTGGGGCAAGCACAGAACAGCCTGAGATTAGGTGGTCCATTGTTTCTTGGTGTTTATCACAAAACCTGCATTTTGGATCCATATTATTATGCATAATATTTGCCTGAAAGTTTCTCGTGAAAAGACTTTGGTCTTGTGCTGCAAGTATAAATCCTTCAGTTTCAGACTTTAATCCAGATGCACGTAACCATCGATGAGTATTAGCTTTGTCAACATTGGATTTATTGGCACGTACTGGATATTGGCCATGCAGAAGTTTGTCTTGCCAGCGCTGTTTCATCTTTTCAAGAGCTTTATCTTTGGCTTTCATTTTCATATTTTTATTATCATTTATTATTATTATTATTATTATTATTATTATTATTATTATTATTATGTCATTTTTCATCATATTTCGATTTCTGCTTTGGTCTCACTACCAACCAAGTCTGCGGGGAGACCTAAGGCAGGTAGTGGTGTGTTGTTATGACTCCATTTCATGTTTTTCTATCTTCTCTATCATCCCCAGCATTACATAGATAACGTTTTCCTTAGTGTGTGGGCTGTACTTAATAAGACAATTTTTTGTATATCTCTTAAGCTGGGTTTTTTTTTTTTTTTTTTTTTTTTAATCATATCACCCCGAGCAAGGCGGTAACGCCACTGACGCGCAGGGGGCTACGTAAGGGTAAAAAGAATGGAAAAGAGAAAGCCGGAAACCACATCCTAAACAGGAAACAAGGGATGAGCCTCTTCACCTGTTCAATAGATGTGGGTGGAGTGTGAACCGGGCGATAGTTTAGTCTATCTACTCCAATTGAAAAAAAAGAATAATAAAGGAAAAGAGTGAAAAGATTGGAAAAGAGAAAACCGGAAACCGCATCCTAAACAGGAAACAAGGGATGAGCCTCTTCACCTGTTCAATAGATGTGGGTGGAGTGTGAACCGGGTGCAAGAAATTTTTTTGCTTTAGCACAAGGCCAGTCAAAGAGCACTTAAACTAATGAAAAAGAATGTATTCCTCCCTTCAATTATCAAAATCTATTGACTTAACCTATAACACTTTCCACTGCATTCTTTTACAAGGCCTCTCAATTACAATATCCTTATTCATTTCACTCAAACTTGTTTTCTGTTGCCATAGTAGGTTATGACAGCACTATTGTTCAGGGATCAATCATCTTCAGTGGAAGGTTAAACATTTTGTACAGCAAACGAAGTAGCATACAGAGTTACAAAGGTTAGTGGAGCCACTTATAGAGAATCATGGTATTTGGAAGCAGAATTAATTTTTACCTAAAATTTCTGATTTTAACCTCTTTACTTCATTTAAGAATTAAAGTCATTTTTAGTAAAAACAGCTCAGAAAATAAGATACCAATTATCACTACAGTTTTGACATCAATAAAAAAACATCAAATTTTCATATAAAATATTCTTTATCAATATGTGCAAACGAATAAACCCTTATCTCTTCAAAGATCCCTAATCCAACAACATAAATAATTCAAAGCTATTACTATGCAGAGTTTTTTTTTTCTTTTTAAGAGGTGAAATTATCAGATTTGCTGTAATCAAAAACTCCCCTACTTTGGATTTTTCTATGGCTCATGTTTAATAGAATTCATGCCAGGAGTTTGAGTTATTTTGATTCATGACAGAACAAGTCTTGCTTTAATAAAGGCTTGTAGAGTTTGAGTTTTGTTTAATAGCATATCAACCTCCGTGGGTTCTTAGATTTATTTTATTTTCATATGTTTGCTTATGGTGAGACAGTTGATTCAAACAGATTTTGATTAAAAAGCTTTTTGTTTTTTTGGCTTTGTACTTTTTAAAAGGTCCTTTAAAATCAAAGAAAGCATGTTTGCTTCATTTTCTTTTACAGCTTATTTAGATTATTTAATGCCAACAAGATTTTTACAATAGATTCGTATGAATAGAATATTTATTCTAAGAAATCAGTTTGTAGATCAGGTTTGCATTTTGAAAAAAAAAAGTTATTTTCTTCTCCAAAAAGGTATTGCTGGAATTTTCACTATAAATATCTATTTTTTGTCCTTTCACAGTGTTTTGACCCCAGTTTGGGGGTTAACTAGTTGCCCATAGCTGAGACCTCCACAGTGGACCTGGGAACAACAGCAATTAAGGTGGTTCCATGTTCCTCAAAACTTCCCAACTAGAGTCCTTGCTGCAGAATGCAGTTTATCATTAAACCAAGGACCTGGATATAGTTTATCATCATACCATACCCAGGATGCCTTATTGAGGGGTGGTTTTAGCTCTCTGCAGAGATGCAGTCAGTGTATTCTGAAGCATCAGCCAACAGAATAAAAAAAAGCCTTGTAGAGAATTTAAATTTTTGATCAGCAAGCAACCTTGACCACTTCGAAGAAATCACAATGCAACTTTGCTATGTTGCCATTTCCAAAAATTTTGTTTCATCACCTAAATACTAGCTTCCTTTTATTCTGACACTATTTGATGCTGACTCATTTCACCAACGATAATCATCCCACCCACCCACCCCATGCAGTGTGAGATGATTGGGTTGCTATTTCCCCTGCAACTATTTGGATCTTGCTTTTGTACATACCCTGACCCCTCAACAGTCAAACCAAGAATCATCAGACAACTTGGAAAATTAAATTCCATTCAGGTTTTAATAAACTACAATACGAAAATAGTTTAGGATAAATAAATGAAAGAACATGAGGATTGGAAGTGACTAGAAATATTCAGAATTTATAAATAAACTTGCCATAAGTTCTGCCTCTGCAATTATAGCCTTCAAACCTTCAATTTGTTTCTTCATATCTGCTTCAGTTTCTTTTTCTTCTTCCAGGGATTCTTTCAATGTGTTGTTTTGTTCCATTTTTTATCATTCCAAGTGCACCTACTATCACTGGTACAACTCTTGTTTTCAATTTCCACATTTTTTCTATTTCAATTTCCAGGTCTTTATATTTTGACAGTTTTTCAAATTCCTTGATTGCTATGTTACAATCCGCTGGACAAGCCATATCAATTAATAGACAAGTTTTCTCCTTCTGGTTTTTAACAATAATGTCTGGCCTGTTTGCTTCAATTTTTCTGTCTGTGTAGATGGTGTAATCCCATAGAATGGTTACATCTTCTATTTCTGTAACCGGTGCTGGATGATGTTCATACCAGTGTTTGTTTACAGCTTTTCCATAATGTTTGCACATTGCCCAATGTAAATATTGCCTAACTCTATCGTGGCGATTTTTATATTCGTTTGGGGCAAGCACAGAACAGCCTGAGATTAGGTGGTCTATAGTTTCTTGGTGTTTATCACAAAACCTGCATTTTGGATCCATATTATTATGCATATGTTTATTATTTGTTCTCGTGTCAATATTTATAGCCTTATTTGAAAGGAAAATCATATTTACTTGAGAAAAAAAAGGTATTGACGATCAATTATCAAATGGCACTAATTTTTGACTACGTCAATAAAGGAATTTCTCTCCAAGGCAAAGACATTAAAAATAAAAGAAACGTCTAAATAAAAACAGTGTCGCGTGTAAAGGGTTCCTTGCAAAAGCGAATTAATGTTGAATAAATATCAACATTTATTTATTTATCTTTTATAATGCTTCAATCAGGATTTTTCTATGAGCTGTACACTAACACAGTTCCACTTTGACCAAAGATAAAAAAACTGCCTCGGTTCATAGAAGATATGCGCTAGTAAATTTAATTTTATCTTCTTTCTCATTATATTTAATAAACGTTAAAAATTCACTTTAAGTGAGGAGTCAATATACTTTTCTTCTATATTTTATCGATGTCTGCTTTAAATAACAGAAAAACACTTTTCATTCTTTCCTCTTATAGAAATTCTATTTAGGTTTGAAGAAAGAAATGTTTCATATTTCAGTCAGTCAGCTAAGTGCCATACGTGATGCACGCTTTGGGCAATCATGTCTCGAAAAAGATATGACTAACTAGGCAGAAGATTATCCTGCAGTAGGCTGGCATTGCTTCCTGTTTTAGACTGGTTGCCAGCCAAGGCTATATAACCCAGTCTGTCTTATTATTTAATCCATAGCTGAAGCGAAGAGACAGATTAATACATTTTCCAAATGTATTTTTGCGTAAGTGGATGCAAGGAATTCGAACTCGGCTCACCAATTTGTTGCTCCGAGCCAATATCCACTGCACCACAATGCACATCCTGCATCTCATATATACAAAAGACTAAAGAAAAACGCCTTGATAAATATCGGGCTGGATAAAATTTAAAAGTTAAGGGAATAAGAGATGGCAAATGACGGTTGCATTTAAACTCTTGGAGATTGTAGCTATCAGGGAAGCAAGTATACGGAAGGGAGTTCCACAGGCAGGAAGTGCGAGAAAAGTAAGCAGAAGTGGCGGCAGCATTTTTTTGTTTTGACTATAAAAACGTGGGACTTTGTTGCCAGTCTGGTTGCTCGAGTAAATTCTTGCGGGGGGTGGGCACCAGGGAGTTAAGCTCGTCTAAGCAGAATATATGTAGAAGAGACAGAAGGAAACCGCATCTCATCAGTGAGAACGTGGCTGGAAGCGAGAAGCCAGGCCGGGATCGAGTACATTGCAAATTCTCTTCTGGAGCCTGTTGAGTAAATGGTGGTGCCGTCTGTGTAAATGCCTTCTTGAAATTTGATCATATCAGGGAGATCGTTGATGAAGATCAGAAATAGCGTCGGGCCTAGGATGGAGCCCTGGAGACACCCGTGTTTGTGTGAAAGTGTCTGGATATTGTGCTCGTTCGAGACGAACTTCATTATGCGGTTTGATAAGAACAATTGGATCAAACCAAGCAAGCGTTCAGTCATACCATATCACTGTATCTTGCGCAGAAGGCCGGCGTGTCAGCCCTTATCAAATGCTTTGGAGATATCCAGAGCAACGGTTCGATATTTGCCGTTCTTATCAAGGATTTGATAGATAGATAGATAGATAGATAGATAGATAGATAGATAGATAAAATATAGTTTTAAGGTATGCTATATTTATGGGTCCCCTTTTTTTACATGCGCTCTATTAGGAATTTTAGCTTAATAGAACGCATGTAAATATATAAAAGTGGACATTGAAGTCAACACCCAGAGGCGACAGTCTGTTTCGTGCTAAACGCAATCAAACCTGACAATTCCATTTAGCATGAAACAGACTGTCGCCTCTGGGTGTTGATTTCAATGTTCACTTTTATATTTATATTTGGACACACACACACACACACACATACATACATATATCATCGTACGACAATAAAATCATCTTCAAGTCTGTCCTTAAAAATTCTTTGACGATTGATCTATCTGTATATCAACGCAAATGCCTTGATGAATTCAAATTATTTTATTTTAGAGTTTTTATCTGACCTAAATATTGCAGTCTTTGCAATGTCAAAAATTGTGTTAAGTTGCCTTTCAACTTTCTTCCAAAAACAAACTAGTATATTCATGTACTCAATCTTATTTTATTATTTATTTATCATAGCAATTCTTCATTAAAGTTTAGTCTCTAATTTTATAAAAGAAGTGCTAACTACATCCCTAAAGAAAAATGATTCGTAATTAAGAAACATCAATATCGCCTTATACAATTTATTGTATAAAAGATAATCAATATCCTTGATTAAAAGCGTTTTTACTTCATTAACAAGTAACGGTAAAGGCAATCATCACTTTCTATAAAACCCCGATTTGGAAACCAGTCGTTCCTTCAGTTACTGTCTTCTGTCTGTCTTTGACCAGAACTTCGTCGACAAGACAACGCTTCAAGTGTTTGATTAATGCTTTTTCCATGAACAATGATGCAAATCTGACAAAAGCAAGCGAGGCTTTTGTTTCAAGAGACTTACTCTTTTCATTTAGCACCCAACCCACGAAAATAAAAAAATCTATGAACATAGCTAAAATATATTAAAGCTTTTGTCTATATGCGTAGAACTAATCGTAGACTTGGACTCTCGGTTTTGGATGAGAATCTGAAATAAATACTTACGGTTACCTGGAATACAATCTCTGCGTAGTACCTCGTACTTAAACAGAAGGCTTACAGTAGATTTTTTTTTATCTTTGGCCAATAAAAAGTATTTTTAGAAATATTCATTGTGAAAAATATTTTTATTTTAGTTATTGATTTTGTTTACATTGACAAAATCTATAAATAGCATATATGTCTTTCAATAAAACTTCTGACCATCGGATTCAGACCTAAATTCATACACTTCATCGCTTCTAACAAATCTTAAAAGTTTGATGCTCTTATGCAACTTGGATGCATTCGTGTCTGTTATTTAAAGAAAATGACCGCCTTTTACAGACTATATGTCTTGTACTCTCAAATTGCTTTGGGCAGAATTGTTGATTTTGTCCCAGGTATCAACTAATTAATTCAATTTCACTTTCACTTCATTATCGACAAATGAAGTATAAACATTAATTTGATGCTGTCTTTAATTAAGCTATGTTGATGCTTATAACTAAATGCTTAAGAACGAATTCATTACAATATTTAACAAGCACCATTTAGAAGGTGCTTAGAGTATGCATTAATTTTACATTCGTGCTGCAAAGAGTTCACTAGCATAATATTTCGTTCCGAATAGATTCTCTTATTAATATAGGATAAGCTTGGAAAATATTAACTTCCAAAAGAAACAGAAAATGCATCATCAAAAACCTTGATATTTAGTCAATTTAATTTTTTTCACAAAATCCTTTCAGTTAATGATAAATTCATTAATGAGAACCTTTGTTAGGATTACGGTATTTACTTTTTTGGGTATAATGGCATCATTTATTTAAAAGAGTATATACAAGTAAATGGATTACTACATGAATATAAGTGAGAGAATAAAATATCGTAAAAGATGGAAATGAAGTGAATATCAAAAGATAAAGAATGGGAAAATTGTCAAGTTTGCCTAGACTTCTTCTTCTATGTGATTTGTCCTTTCAGGACGTAGGCGATCATGGCCTTCCACGTCTCCATACCCCTGTTAGCTCTTAGCACGCTTTCTCCTGTTACAACACGCAACCCCCGTTCTGTCATCCACCTGCTCAGGCTCGTCAAGTATGTTACACTCTATTTTCCCCTGTCTCTCCTTCCCTCTATCTGGCCTGTTAATATCAGATTCTCTAAACACTCTTTCCTCATTACATGTCCCAGGAACTTCAGCTGTCTTTTCCTGATGCTCAGTATTAATTTCCTTTTCGTTTTCATCCTTTCCAAAACTTAATCATTGCTCACATGCTCGATCCATGATACCCGCAGCATCCTTCTGTAGAACCATATTTCAGTTGCTTCAAGTTTTTCCTCTATCTTCGATGAGATTGTCTAGCATTCACTGCCATGTTAAGAACTGACATCAAATTGCAATCCAGTACTCTCTTCTTTGTTTCTAGTGAAATTTTCCTGTCTTTTACTATATTCCGCAGCTTCTATACAGTGTAAACATTCCTAAAAGTGTCACTTTCTCAGTCTGTTGATGTGTTGTTTTATTTGCATACAGTCAGCCCTAAAGGTATACAAATACTTTAAATATTTTAGACGTACCTTATTCATTATTCGTGTTGAAGATTTAAGCCTGTATCCATATATAATAAAAGCAGTAAATTTTATAAAATGAAAAGTTCCACCTACATAGATATGTCTGAAACCCTCCATATTTCATCTGTTATCTCGCAGACATACACAGCTGATAAGTATCGATGTTTTGCGCATGTCATTAGACTTCATGTAGCTTATTTCAACGCTCAACGGGAAGACATTCGATTTACATAGGTTTGCTGCTAAATATTTTTTTCGTCTGGCATTTGAATGCGTCAGTTTTGAATAAAACCTTCAGACAAGAGGACGTGATTTGCGAGTTCAAGTTTTATTTATTTTAACGTTCGTTGGTTGATGTTTGCTATTATTTCGTTTTGTGTCTGCTGTATTTTGAACCATCGACGTTGGGTGGAAGGGTAGGCGAATCTGATATGAACGAGAAGACAAATTGAAGAAAATAATTGGCCAGCAGTTTACATTAATTTTCACCTACGCATAATAATAATTAGGTACACGAGAGCACACACCATCATATATAATGGTGGAGCTGAAAAGTTTATGACTCAGTCGCCAAAATTTCTCAAAATAAATAAACATCATATTATTTTGGCAAAGGTCGAGAAATTTACTGTTCTCTCTCTGTATCATGGCTTCTGGTGCTCATTGGAGGTTGCAATGGAACTGATGTTACATAGTTTACTCAGGTTGGAAACATTTGTTTTTATTAAGACCGTAATATTATTACATTTTTTCAAGTAAGTCTTTAGATGTATTTATTAAATTTATGTTAATATATATTACACAATAAAAATTTCCAAAAAAAAACTCCAAACTTGATAAAAACAAACTTTTATCGACAAAGTATTTATGTTATTATTAAGAGAAAAAAAACTAGAGTATTTTTATTATTTTATTAAATTTTTTAATTATTTCTAGCATTTTCGAAATTTGGATCAGCGAGTGAGCCAAAGATTAGTATAGGGAATTTTAGAGTCTTTTTGGTGTTAAAACATATGGTTTTGAAAATTATTGCAAAAATCAAATAATTGTCAGATAGTAATTAAATTTTCAGAAAATATTCACAAATGAATAAAATTAATTTAATTTTTTTATTTTCGAAAACTTTGGTAAAAATATTTTATTTTGCTCCCACTTACTTAATTTTATGAAATTTCTAGAAACTAAAATATCCGCTTCTTCATATTTATATAAATTAAAAGAAGGATACCTTGGAGAATTTAAATCATCAATATGCTTTTCTAAAACAGAAATCTCATTTACAAAAATTCTGCTCTGAATCGTAACGTAATAAATGCAATAAAACTATAACATTATTTAATTAGAAAATCTTTTAATGGGTTTTATAAATAAGATTTATAACAAACGCTATTGTCTTCAGAAAAAAACATTTTTTGATAAATAATGAATTTTTAGAAGAATTGTTTACATTTTTAAAAACTCTTAAAAAATTTTATTACGTCAAAATTTTTTTTAAATTCTGTATTAATTACAGCCCATAAGATAATATTATTATTAAGTGAAAACTATATCTACTAATCATAAATGGAAAAGCTTAATACGAATCATTACGACACCAATAATTTTAAAAGAATTTTGTAATTTTTTTTTTTTTTGTGTGTGTGTGTGTTTATAAACTTTCCAATTTTTGAAAGTACGGTCAACCATACAAGACATTTTCAGAAAATAATAGTGATAATTATAGTAAATTTAAAGTTAACATTTCTAAAATTCAGTAACAAGTAGATTATGGTGATTATTTTTCTAAATATTTAAGATTAATGAGTATTTAAAAATTATATAAAATAAGGTGCTCGCTCATTTTCATCAATTATATTTTACCGATTAGATCTGTTATTAGGCTGTCAACACTTCAAACAGCTATGTCGGATTAAAAACACAGCTACTTTCGGTTTTAAAAATGCATTTCTGCGATATTTTAAACTTAAAGTAAATAATATTTGTTTAAATCAGATTAATTATACTTGAAATCAGATAATATTCCTCAAATCAAATTTCAGAAAAGAATGAAAATGAAAAAATTTACATTGCAATAAAAGACGACTAAAAAGAGCACTAATCAGTGATTTTAGCAAAATAAAAAACAACTTTTTCCATTCAATTTAAATTAGATTTTGAAATACATTATTTTGATTTTTGTAAATATTAAATTTAATCTGTTAGCTTGAAATTAAAATTAAAATAAAAACTTCAAGATTTTTCATTTCCAAAAAATTCTTTTAAACCTTAGGTATCGTGTTTTTTGTAATGTCCTTATATTAATAAGCAGTAATTCCGTAGGGAAAAGTTGAATTTGATAACAATGGAAAGTTTGATCCTCCATTTTATTTCCAATTGAATCTTATAATAACCTAGTTTTCTACTGCTGCTGAAATGAGAAATATTTTGTTAAGTCCTTATTATATTGAGTGTTTATAATTGAATGTTTAAATATAGTTTTCAATTATTATGTAACTTCAGTAATCGAGCGGGATCAGTTTATTCCCCTACTTTACGTTCAATAAGGTCTCATATTAATATTTACCCAAAAGCTTTCAAAAGTGGCGTTATATTTTATCTATTATTTACTCTTATTAAGAGGTTTACACATATGAATCTTTAAACATATTTGCTAATTATTTAATTAAGTTTATTTTTAAAAAAATCGATGTTTTCAATTCCCCATAATGTTGTTGTTGTGTAACCAACATATATATTTATTTTTTGTCAGAGATACACTATCCCAAAGGGCATGTAAATTGATATAAAATGTTGGTCTTTTGCAAAACATTAGACGAAGAAACGTTATTGCCGTTATTGAGTTGGTTGTATTAAATTTAGTATTGTATGTAATTCCTTTTATTTTTTTCCTGGGATCAGTAAATTGTAACATAATGTTTTGAAATACGTCATTTTTTTTTTAATATACAAATATAAATTAAGTTACCTCCATTACATCGAGATAAATTTTGAATTAACAGAGCGCGTTACATGCGCGTAGACTAAAATTCATAACTACCGATTACATTAATTTTTGACTAAGCAATTCATTGACCTTGGATGTGATTAAAAGTACTTGGAAAAATAAAAATAACGAGAAAAACTACGGTGCTTTTCTTGAGTGTTTTAATTCCAACATGAAGGAATGAATTCGTGAATATGAAATGATTAAAATAAACATAAATAGAAATAATATTTATTCAACCAAGCTGACTTGAATAAAATTATGTTGCCTAAAAGTACACACACATACATATTTATATATGTGTGTGTATTACTCATCCACATACAAGACTGTTTCGCAGCTCATCATTTCGCTAGACACATCCACTTACTTCTGCCCGGGTTCGAAACCCGACCAATTTACTGTCAGTCGGAGTCGCTACCCACTAAGCCATAGACGCTTGGACCCAGAGAAAGGAAATTTTAACGTCTTCTATATAAGCAGTGTATAGACACGCCAGTCACCGAAAAAACTCAATTCATTCCTTCACTAGAGAGCTCAATCGTAATGGGAGCATATATATATATATATATATATATATATATATATATATATATATATATATATATGCGGTGTAGATATAGAGGAATCCAAAAGAGTAGCCTGTACATAAAGTGGTAGGATAACTCTCTAGGAGAGCTCAAAATATATATGTATATAAATGCATATAGACTAAATACATGTAAAAATTAAAACAGACACGTTATTCCATGATTAAGCGGAAATATAGTCCTATTTCAGGAGAACCATCTTCAGCTTCTGTTCAATAAAGACGGAAGCTGAAGATGGTTCGCCTGAAATAGGCCTACACTTTCGCTTAATCATGGAATAATGTGTCTGTCTTAATTTTTACACGCACGCACACACACACACACACACACACACACACACACACACACACACACATAAATACGAGTATCGGTAAAAATAATGTTCAAAATAATTCATTACAAATTGTCGGTTGCTTATAACCAAGTTTCGTTAAATTTCGTTAATTTCCGTAACATGTTTATATATATATATATATATATATATATATATATATATATCAAGGTAAAGCGAGATAGAGAGAGAGAGAGAGACGAAGAGAATCTCAAATTTATATTTATATCGAATTATATAAACAATCAACTGCCCATATATATGCACACATATTTTTATACATGAGGTTAGATAAAAATTCATCTACAGCAGTGTTACACGGAGAGACGAAATGAAGCTGCCATTTATGAGACTGGCATGTAAACTTAAAGCATTCACGTTTCAAAACAAATGATAATCGTTGAAAACAAATATTAACTTGGTTATACTGGTTTTTTTAATGTGTGGTTTTCGCATAAATTATTCGGAAAAGCCTACTCGATTTTATTTCTGTCTGTTTTCATTACTTAAACGTCACAAATTGTATTCCTATGCAACAGACAATTTCACACATCTCTGTTCAAATATGGAGGACATCGCTTGACGAAAAATCTTCGGCTCGTATCATCACAAACCACTTTTGGATTTTTTCGAACATTGACAGTACATATAAACCGTGCAAATCACTGGCAGTACTTATAAATAATAATTGATGTCACCTAATAAGCATTGAAAGTACCTATAAACTGTATAAATCATTGACACCTATGAATAAATATTGGCAGTACCTATAAACAGCCTTTTCGAGCGTTTTACCTTTCTGAAACGAAAAAATATTTAAAAAATGCTACTGACTTATATTCCGTCAATGTTAGAATCAATTTTTAAAACAATGAGCCAGTTTTAAAAATTGTTTTAGAAATGGAAGTTGATATGACACTTGTCAATCACAGGCAATCGAAAGCGATCTTTTTTAATGAACTTTAAACTAAAAACTAAACGCTACAGTGGCCTTTTACAACAAAACTGTAAACTTATATAAAAGATATTCGAAATGAAAGATTTGGTTTCTATTTTTAATTTCCAAGATTTTGACTAACAAGATTCAAGCCAATAAATTGATTGAAGGTCGGTACTTAGCACTGGGCGTTACGCACAAGTCGAACAACTAGCGCAGGAACATAGAATATTACAAATTATTTTTGGTATAAAATGAGCATTATCAAGAAATTTCTTTTAGTCATATAAAAATATAAAAGGAAGTTTCTCAGACTGATATGGTAGCATTTAAACCTAAAGGAGTTCCTTAATATTTGAAGCCCATCACAATCAATAAGCTGGGTATTTATAAAATCTAAATTGCATGGTGTGTTTTGAAAAGTTTCACAATGAGTCTGTGTTGTAGATTTACAACTATTGTATTGAACAAATTTGGCAGAGGAAGAATTTCAATTTTCAATGCAAAAATTATGATTTGAGGTGTTTTTACAGATTGATTGATTTTATCGATCTGTTAGCAAAAACGCCAGAATCGTCCAGCACCTTTTGTTCACGTGACAAACCACATTGGCAGCACTAACCTTTGTACACCGAAGAAGAAAGTGAAGAAGGAAACAGACGAAAATGAATTGAGAGAGAGAGACAGACAGACAGACAGACAGACAGAGACAGACAGAGAAAGAACGTCGGTGCAGATAAGAGACAATACAGGAATGTGTAACAAAGAAAGACAACTTGTAGATTCTAAGAAGGGATACAAACACAAAGAGAGAGAGAGAGAGAGAAAGAGAGAGAGTGATGCGTGAAGGGATTCATTGAAAAAAGTAAGAAATGAAGATGAAAGGAGGTGAAGAGGGGGAAAGTAAATTAAGAAAGAAAGAAAGAAAGAAAGAAAGAACACTTCATGAAGTAATGAAAGAAGTTAAAAAAAAGTAGAGATTTAAAAATACAGAGAAAACACAATAAAGAACGAAAAAGTTAACACAGAGTAAATGCTGGAAGAAAAATATGCTTTCTCATCAGTCTCCTGCTTCTGTTTAGGTAAATTTTCTTTCTGCGTTGTCCAACTTAACGTTTTACTTAAGTACAAAGAGTCAGGTGGTTTTTTTATTTAGACATTTAGAGACACGTCCTCGCCTCCACTTTACGTAGCTTGAGACTGAATAGAGATTTGATTCTTTGCCAAAGTCTTTTGGAATCAATCCTCATGATCAGAAATATCCTGTTCGCTTTTCTTTTGCATACACCACTACTACTACCATCACCACCACCACCGCCACCTACATAATTGTGGAATGATAACGCCATGACCTTTGCATTTTTAGTAAGTAAAATCAAAAGAGGTCTGCTATATAATAACTCGGAAGCAAAATAATGAGGACAAACGCATTTATTTTACACAACTATTTATTTGTCATCATAATCTCCAACTTTGTCAATTTACAAAAGAAATGTTTTTCCATTAATCAAGATGATTTCGAGTTGATTCTGAGATATACAGGTGTGTGAGGTTGTTGTTGCTGTTAAATGTGGGTATGTTTGTGGGGAAAAGGGTTCGATATCGGAAATTTTATTTGTAGATGTAGATAATGTGGATATAGAAACTAGCGTTTATTTTCTTTGCTCTCTCTCTCTATATATATATATGTGTGTGTGTGCGTGTGTGTGTGTGTATGTGTGTGTGTGTGTATGTGAATATATATGTGTGTGTGTGTGTGTGTGTGTGTGTAAAGAACTAACAGTTTTAGAATTTCGAGTTCTCTAGCATTTACTTTTTTTTTTAAAGTGCTCAATGCAACCAATATGTTAGAGCATAATACAATTAAATTGTTTTTTATATTTCAAATTAATGTAGTTTACATTGTGACTCAGGAATTTCTATGTTTTGAGATCTTACCTCGTCATCAGGCAATGTCAGCTCATTGTTGTGAAAATTATTTTCATTTGAATATAAGAAACAATAACTTTTGTTATTTATGGATGTGGGAAGACAGAAAAACTTTTGTGTGTGTTCAATTTAACTAATCAGAATAAAGATTCAATTTAAATTTGAACAAAAGTTTATATTTTTAGGGGAATGCATGATTTCTTCTTTAAATCTTAATGGCAAAAGTGTCAGTCGATCAAAACCCCTATCTAGACTCCATTTCCGTTGATGTATCCATTATTGTTACAAAATTATTATCTTAGTTTTCACTGTATCCCATCATTTTCCAAAACATAAAAGAAAGAAAGAAAACTTTTTTTTATTTTTGATCTGACTTAAAGAGACCTTTTAGTGAAACTACCCCATCTTTATTTCGATTCAGAATGTCTTTTATTTTAATTTTTCATAAAACTCTAAATTTGTTAAAATTTTAATGTCTATTTATTAAAAATTTTAATATCCATTTTATTATTTTTTAAAAATCTGTTATATTAATATTATTTTTCATAATACGAAATTTTAATATCTAATTAATTATTAAAACTTTAAATATCTATTTAATTATTTTAATATCTATTATTATTATTATTATTATTATTATTATTTGGCACTCTACAGTGTAATTTTTCTCGGCTGCATGACCGTCCTCGAACAGACATAAACCAAGCCACACTCTGCCCGAGCACAGAGACATAACTGAGAAGTGACTCAAATTCCAGCCTCGGCTGGAATAGATTTCATTGTAACCCTATTTCTAGATGGCTGTTATTAACGTTTTATTGATTTAAAAGATAAGAAGAAAAGTTGAATAGAACGAGAAAAATACATTTACTTTTGTCTTGAAAAGTAAACGAATTGATTGAATCTGTCCAGGTAGACCGTAGATATAACATTGTCATCCTTTTTAGATGATTGTATTGTCCCAGGTCAAATTGGAATGTGAGAATTTCCTGTCTTCGCCTACCTGAGCTTTTGATATGGACAGGCAAGCAATAAGAGAGGGTAAGTTTTTCCTCCTCAGCAGTGAATGAGCCGAAGACTCAGTCGAAAGGAATAACATATTATTTTCATTTCGAGCTGGTAAGAATTATACAGAGAGGGAAAATTGAATTCCCGTAGATACCGTGACCAGTGAAGCTGGGGTGGAAAACAAAATCAAGTAATTAGGCCCCTGATTTTGCAAGAGTTGGTCAGTCCGAATGCAAACCAACAGAACAAGACACGCCCTCCAGAAAATTTGTAAACTAATAGTGTTATACTAAAATACGAGCCAGTTGATTGTGCGTCACTTACATATGAATATGTTGTGTGTAAATAAATTAGATATAAATATATATTATAAATCTACATCTGTGTCGTCGTCATGTTGAATTGGTTATATTTCGTTCGCTGAGTACCAGGAACCGGGATACTATATACCGTCCCCATGCAAGTCTGGACAGATCTAGGCGTTGATAATAGGCAGTCCTACTTCAGCCAGTCCGAAATCAAACAAACACAGCGTGAGCGAATTAGTCGGGGTTCAGGGAGGATTGGCTCGGATACGCCCGGGGATCCTGTTGGTAGTGACCAGATCGGTGTTATATTTGGTGCTCTGAAGCGTGTTGTGTCTAGTGACCCTGACTAAGATCAATCAAATACAACGTGGGCGGATTACCCGAGGATCAGGAAGAGTTTGCTCGGGTGCGCCCAAAAACGTGTTATATCACTATCAACTATTGCACCCAGATTCGCCACAAGTTCAGTTTTTTAGGTGGGTTTATCAGCAGTTCTGTAAAAAAATTCCTAAACCCCCTTGACACTTTCCCTTTTTGGGACGCCTCAGGTGCCGGGGAATAAACCCCAATCTCTTCCTAGTGTAACGGAAAGCCTAAGGAGATGATTCCCTGGGGTTTTGCACCTTATAGTGTAATTTTTCTCATGTGCATGTCCGTCCTCGGACAGACATACAACTAAGCTGCACTCTGCCCGAGGACAGAGACGCAACTGAGAGATGACTTGTATTCCAGCCTCAGCTAGAATAGCCTTCTGCTACAAAGCAGAAACTGCTGCTTAATTGTAGTTGGAAGGGTTTGTGTGCGCATGGGTAAATTACCATAACAATATCAAAATAATATTACATAAAGTAATGAAAAAAATCTTAAAAGTTTGTATTATGTGTTCCGTCTGTTAAGTAATGTTTTCGTTTATATAATTTTGAAAAGCGTTGGTTATAATTCCGTATGGATATAAAAGGATGAAAATATTGGAACGTTGATATTTTACATTTTTAAATTTATTTTATTTTATATTAGACTAGCATCATAGCCCGGCGTTGCCCGTGCAACTCAGAATATTTTTTAATTAGATGATTAATGCAGCGTGTTGCGATTTCCAAGCGCTTGTAATCGCCGCCTCACTTTCAGACTCAGTTATATAAAAAAATAATTATATAAAAAATTGTTGTTTAAAAATTGTTAAAAAATTCCATTAAAAAAATATTTTCTTTTGTTTTGCGTAAACCTGAGTTGATGTTTTGTGTAACATTGTAAACAACATTGCAATTGTTTTTGTTTCAAAATTACAGGGGAAAATATTTACATTTTTTGTTGACTAAATGAATTTCAGAAATTTTCGAAGAATGTTAAAAAATGTAGACATCGTAAATTTTCGTTTTAGGACCCGAAGGCTAATATTCCTTATATACGCAAACACATGCAAATAACTTTTTATACACGCAAATAACTCTTATTTTTTCACTTGTTTCAATGTCAATAACGTTCTTCTGAAATTAAGTACCGAAAAAACATCGCGTACTAATTTCTGCGAGGACTTTTCTATAAAGGAAGTAAATAGGCCCAAATTTTCTTCCTACGCCTAAAATCGTTCTGCAGCGAATGGCTCTCACTAAGCCGGT
The DNA here is from genome assembly GCA_037127315.1 of Ascarosepion bandense. NCBI lineage: Eukaryota > Metazoa > Mollusca > Cephalopoda > Sepiida > Sepiidae > Ascarosepion > Ascarosepion bandense. The sequence continues at coordinate 1,175,154 of JBBBDQ010000208.1, forward strand.
AATGGCTGACAAAAAAAACGAGAAGTCCGATTTTTTTTTCTGGTCGTTAACATAAAAAAAGGTCGATTTCTTCAATATCTAATTGCTGATTTGAGTTCAGCATATACATTTGCACGGAAATACAACTATTATGGAAAAATTTTAAGGGATATTAGCCTTCGGGTCCAAAAACGAAAATTTACCCTTTCTTTTCATATTTTGTTTGAAAAAAAACTTTTTTAAAAATATTTCTTTTGTTTCAAAATTACGCGGAAAAATTTTCACACTTTTTGTTGATCAAATGAATTTTTAAATTATAATAAAATTAAATATAAAGGCTCATTTTTTTAGTCGCGTTTGACACGTGTAATTTGATTTCTGAGACGTAATCTAGCAACCATTTTAAGTGTTAGATGTTTTACGGACCAAATGTAAACAATCGGCTACGTTGGCCAAAATGTAGCAAAGGTAAAAATTGCTGAACCTAAACTCAAAACGTATGTATCGACCTGGCTTCCCTGTAGATATGTGTCCGTAGAAAGTTTGAATGGCGTATCTTAAAAAATATAGGCGTGCATAGGGAGCAGTCACACACAGACTCACAGATTGTCTTTTATATATATAGATGTGTCCTAGCTTATAGGTTACACAATTTTTTTTATTTCTGAAGATTTTTGTTTTTATCGGTCTTATTCTTACGTATCCAACATTTGGTGACAGATCTGCCAAGAAAGGTGAAATGTTCTAGAACCTAGAAGCAAATTTACTCTGGATTGCCAGGCGGTTAAAGCACTTTCTATATACTTTCGTCTGCAACGGAACAAATTAGTTTATTAATCTTTTCGAGGTAAATGTCATTTTATTATTAATATTATTATTTTCATATATTTTTATAACATTTGTAATGAATTCCTCTCATCGTTGGAATCTTTTTTCTTTTTACCGAAAATGAATTCTTATCCGGCAATGTTTTTGTTTACCTTTTTATCCTAATTCACCTTATTGGATTTTTATTTTTCTTCTTTATTAGTCCAATACAGAGAGTGATTTATTTACGGGATCGAATTTTCAACTCCGAACCCAACTTATTTTGAATTTAGAATTGCTTTTCTCTAATATTGGTTGATAATCAAGCTTATAGATTTCTATCTTCTCAATTTACCATTAGCAGAGGGTAAAAAGACATGGATTCAGAACCTTTTTTAAGTTATTTACACAAAAGCGAACGCAACATTTGGGGTTTGAATTAAGCACCAAGCTGATCTTAATCTATGTGCTGATAAGCGCTACAGTACGTTCAAATCGATATATATATATATACGTTTTTCTTTATGTTAATTGTAAGACCAAAAGCTTTGCATGCAACTGAAAAACGGACGGTTGAGGAATTCTTGGGCTTCCTGTAGGGATGTTGCCAAAAGAGCATCATCATCAGTAAACAGCAGATCCCAAAAGACGCTAGTTGGAAGAAATGTTTTAACTTTTAACTTAATCGCTGATGTTTGAAAAGTCACCAGTGGTTCGAAATTGAAATTTCACACCAGTGTTCATGTCACCAAAGGCATATATACTGAAAATACAGCAAAGAGAACATGGACCATGACACAACCTTGCTTTAATGTATCGGTGATCTTACTGAGTTCATATGGTCCAGTAGCGTCTGAACCTTTTCCTGTTATCACTTGTCGATTTTAACTGACTTTGTAGAAAGATCAACCACACGCAGTCGTTTTAAGACATAACACCAAATACATAGGATTTATACTACAGTAGAACGAAGTGCGCCTTCTATACATATACAGTCTAAACACTGAGTTATATATACAGATAGATATTTTAACTAGAACAGATTGCTTTAGAAGAAATAACAATATACAGGTTGTCCCTAATTTTTTTACACACAGGCAAAAATACATATATTCAAGAAATTAAATTTTTAATACCATTTTTTTAAATTGGAATATTAACAAATAAGATATTTAGTTTGGTTTTCATCATTTGTGATGCAAAGGTTGTTGCACTTTGCAAGATATATGTGAATTCGACGCAATAATTCCACATTGCCGTCAAATTTTAGCACATCCACTTTTTATGCATCCAATCAAATATGTTGCATCTTGAGTACCCCTTCATTGACTACCCCTTCTCCTTAAGCATACTCCAGAAAAAGATGTCAGTACGTTCTTCTTTCGACAAAAGCATTTTTAACTTGTGGAGGTAAAAAACAAATATAGTTAATGAAAATTCCTATGTGTCTAGATTTTAGAGACACTCTGTATTCACGACAGAATTGTTGTGAAATTGTATTTACGTTTACAACTGGAAATATGCTACATACACCTATATGTTTTTACCAAATATGTACAAATTTTCAAAAAATAATTTGAACTTTATTTCATGCCTCCTTAAAAATCAATCGTTAAACCGCCATTAATTCCAATGAACGAAATAATCTGAATGCAAGTTTCGGAATAATACTTTTTGAATAAAATTAATTCAAACACTGGCTACTTCTTTCTTCTTACCAACTGAACATAAAAATTAGTTTCATGAAATTGTATCACAGAATCAATTCACATTTTGTAGAACTGAACCAAATTGTTGAGTGGAACACGTTTCAGATTTCTGTTCTATTCCAGATCAAGTTCCATGACGTATGGGCTTTAAATAAATCAGCGATCTACATAATTTGTAAAACGAGTCTTTCCTTAATATATTTTTAATGCGATAGAAATTTATCTCTTTTGATATTTCTTTTATTCTTTCTATTTTTACCTCTCTTTTTTCTCTCTATATCTCCCCTCTCTCTTAATTCTGTCAACTCTCTCTGGCTAAATCTGCCAATTTATAGACTTTTTCATAAATATTTTTCTAAACTCTTTATTCATGGCAGATTTATCAGTGACATTCAATTAAGGTCTCTCTTGGTTATTATATTCATAAAGTAGCCTCCAAGTTTTCTCGGGTATCTGTCGTCGTATTAACTTTAGAATTTTGAAACGAACCCTTTATTCAGTCCATTGGGATAGCTTGTTCTCATTCACCTTTCCATACTTAGTAGATATATCTTGTAAGAACTAATGCTGGCAAGTCTTATTCAAGTTTGTGTCGTTTGTCCGTTTCTTCTACTGAACCAAAGTAGATAACTTTTCAGCACTACTCGACCTAAGAATTGAACTTATAACTGAAGTCTATGGTCATTTATCAAAATTTGGCCAATCAGCCGCTGAACTGATTTTTCGTAAATACAATCCATCCACTAACAGGTATATAAAGAACTCCACCTACTTGCTGGAGATCAAACAGATATGTTCCCATTAATACCAACCGAGTGATTCGTTTAGAAGTTGTAAGCTTATTCAAAAGTTTCCTACGGATAAGACTCTATCAATAATTCCAAGTAAATTAGAATCGAAATTCTTCTAGGCGAAAGTACAAAGAATCTAATAAGTAGCCTGATGAGTATGTTGTCATTCTATATACAAACACTTACTTCTAATTCGATTTAGACATATACTGGTAGGAATAATGTTATTATCTCCAGTAATGCAAACATACACAAAAAATGCTTTGAAGAAATTTCAGTAAACATTATTACCCACAATCCAGCGTCAAGAAGTGAATTGTCTACTTTTGCAGCATTAAACCAAATTCACAAGTGGCGACCCAGATACATGTTAACAGGTGATCAGCATTAGAAGTTACATTTAAGGTAATAACTGCCCTCCCAGCATAACATCATTTTCCACGAGTATAGACAGAAAAGTCGAGAACAAGAATAAATAATCCACCACGGTCTGTGTACTATAAACAAAACGTACACTTGAAAAGAATCAGAGGTTCAATACAAAGCCTGAAATTGATTCAAAACCAGTTCAGCCATCCAGAGATATCTATCCTGAACAAATTCTCTAATAGAAGAAAATATAACTAAGAACTCTGTGCACTCAATCCCATACAGTTGTGGCAAGAAATACAAAATAGAGATCAGCCGTCGCCTAAAAGTAAGGATGAAGAAACATCGAAAGAATGAGAACAGCCATTTGAATAAGGCATGGTTGATCGTATATAGAGGGAGAATGGTGGATATCATCCTGTGTAGAATTAAGTTAACATAATAGAGAAAAACAATGGATAATAAAACTAATAAATATATCAGCTTACATGTTAGGTACTTGTAACCTCCTCAGTAGACATAATAATTAAAAAATGATAAGAACATTAAATTGCGCACTGAGGGGTCGTGCTACCCTGGGTCAAGAGGGTGGCTACTGGAAGACACTATATCTGTCAACATAACTCTGAACCTGAATACAGACATAATGTTTAATAGTCCAAAATAACACCACTGGGTTGTCCAAGAGAAACACGACCTAGTGAATTAAAAAACAAGATTAAATCCTACTTTCTTCCTTGTGAGTTTGACTCAGTCGGGTAATACCGAAAAACCACATTCATCTTAGTAAAAGAACGGGCAAACTACACAAATGTGAATAAGACTGGTGAGTTTTAAAATTATCTTCCTCTCTTCCCAATTTCAAAAGTAGTTATAAAATCAGTTAAGACTTCCATAAAACTGGTTGACAACCTTTTCAACATTGCTATTGACGAAAATCGATTTATAATGTTGTTTTCACCAAAAGGGTCATTGAGAAAGCAATTGAGGATATTAGCGACTTATATATATATATATATATATATAAGAAAACATTTTAGGCAGACACGTTATTTCATGGTAAATCGGATGTGTGGGCCGATTTCAGGCGAACCATCATCAGCTTCCGTGTAAAATCTTCTGTACAATAAAGACGGAAACTAGTAATGGTTCGCTTGAAATAAGCCTATACCTCCGATTTACCATGAAATAACGTGTCTGCCTAAAACTTTTTCTTATATTTGCCTTATATGTATTTATATGCATATATATTTAGAACTCCTTTAGAGAGTTATCCTACCACTGTATGTACAGGATACTCCTTTGGATTCTTGCATATCTACACCGCGTGCATATATATATATATATATATATATATATATATATATATATATAATCATTTCACCCCGAGCAAGGCGGAAACGCCACTGATGTGCAGGGGTTTACATAAATGTAAAAAGATTAATTAGAAAAGAGTGAGGAGTATAAGCTAGTTAGAAAGGAACAATAGAAAACAGGTGCGATGACAGATACATAGGTGGAGAGAAAGGGAAGGTTATACAGGGATGGGGAGAGAGCTAGAGTCCAGTGGTTAGTAGATGAGTATTGACTTTGCATTTAAATTTCTGGAGGTTGTAGCCGTCAGGAAAGCAAGAATACGGGAGCGAGTTCCACAGGCGGGAAGTGCGAGAGAAGAAGCTGCAGGAGTAGAATTGTCGTCTGCATTTGGCTAACCTGACTGTGAATGGGTGGGACCCAGTTGCCAGTCTGGTTGCACGAGTAAACACCTGTTGAGGAGGTATCAGTGACTTAAGCTCGTCCGAGCAGAAGCCATGAAAGTATTTATAGAACAGACAAAGGGAGGCCACATTTCGACGATGGGGAAGTGGCTCCAGTCGAGCCGCCAGATCAGTACCTATCACATTACAGACTCTCCTTTGGAGCTTGTCAAGAACACTGAGGAGAACGGCAGGAGCACCTGACCATAAATGGCAGCAGTACTCCATGCACGAACGGATGGTTGATTTGTATATATGCAGGATAGATTCAGGTGGAAAAAACATCCTGGATCGACATAGTGACACAACCTTCTTAGCAGTAGATTTTGCTATGGATTCAATATAGTGGTTCCATTTGAGGTCTGAGGACAGGGTAAGTTCGAGGAGACGTAGTGTATTACTCTCAGGGAGAATCACTTGGTCCATGCTTATGGGAGGCAGGAGAGGTTGCCTGTAATGGTTGACAGACAACAGCTTGGTCTTAGATGAATTGAAGTTGACAAGCCACTTCTTGCCCCAGTTCATCACAGAGTGTAAATCCCGCTCAAGGTCAGCAGCGAGATTATGTCTGTCCGCCACGACAGGTTTCTTACTGGAGCGGGAGTATATTGTAGTGTCATCTGCGTAGATGCCTACTTGGGACTTGATCTCATCTGGGAGGTCGTTGATGAAAATAAGGAAGAGCGTCGGGCCCAGGATAGAGCCCTGTGGGACACCAGCATTCGTGCTGTAGGACGAAGAGGCACGCCCATTCAGAACGACCTTCATTTTGCAGTTATTTAAGAAAGAATGGATTAGGTCAGCGACCGGTAATACCATAACCTTTGCATAGGAGGCCAGAGTGCCAAACCCTGTCGAAAGCCTTGGAGATGTCCAGAGCAAACGCGCGAGTCTCGTCAGACTCATCAAGGGCCTGTAGCATGTACTCCGTTACGGTTGTTAGCAGGTCGCCCGTGGACCTGGCAAAGCGGAATTCATATTGCCTGTCGGAGAACAGTTTGTGGGCGGTGAGATGATGAACTATTTCAGCATTGATTATAGCCTCGAATACTTTCTCGAATATCGGTAGAAGACTGATAGGGCGATAGTTGGATGGGTCCGAGGGTTCACCACAATTCTTAAATACAGGAACGACTGAAGAGAATTTCCAGCATGCAGGAAAGCAGGAAGCAGAAAGGCAGTAGTTAAATAGTTTAGAGAGGACAGGGGAAAGTTCAGGAGCACACCTCTTAAGGACTATCACAGGGATTCCATCGTCTCCACACGCCTTATGGGGGTCGAGTTTTGAAATTACTCTGGATACTCCTGTCGGGGTAATATATACGTCGTGCAGTTTGGCCTCAGTTCTAATAGGGAAGTCGGGTGGGTGTACTCCGGACGAGTCGAATGTGGAGTTGGATGAGAATATGTGGGCAAAGCACTCAGCTTTGTCCGCAGATGACGTGAGAACCTCAAATCCATGGATTAAAGGAGGTATTGAGGATTTCCTATTGTTGAGCACTCGTTTACAAATCCTCCAATAGTCCTTGGAGCCGAACTCGCGGTCAGCTATGTGCTGTCGCATTCTCTCAGCAAACAACTGTTTGGCGTCATTTAGGGTTCTCTTGCACTCATTGCGAGCAGATGTGAACAGGCGCCTATTGTGATCAGTTGGCTGTCTTCGGAATAGACGGAAGTAATAGTTTCTGTGTGCAATGGCGGCTGAGCAGGCCGGAGAGAACCACGGAGAGGAATGAGGTTTTAAGCAATACTTCCTGGTGGGTATGAAGGCATCAATGCCAGCTTTCACCCATGACGAGACCTCAGAGGCACAGTCATCAACTGATAGGTCAAACACTTTTCCCCAAGGGACGTCGCAGAGGAAATCGCGAAAGGCATCCCAGTCAGCTTTTTGGTAGAGGTAGGAGGTTCTATAAGTAGGGGGCTCCTGGGGATACATATATATATATATATATATATATATATATATATATATATATATATATATATATAGAAAGAAAGGAAATAGCATGTGAAAAAGTAAACGACCTGGGCTTTAAGAACGAGCTGAAACAACCGGTAATCTCAAGTTTTGCAAATTACTTTTTTCAATGAGAGTAACACTTTTTCAGTCGTAATTTATTATTGACAGTTTCCACAAATTCCAGAATTGTCAATTTCTTTTATTAGACTTTACTTCGTTCAAAGTCAATCTTACAGAATGAATAACTAAGAAAATGAGTTTATAACTTGCAACAATAAAGCCTTAGGCGTTTCAGAATAATTCGTAAAAATTGAAAGCTCAACGCCTACTCAAGTCAATTCTGCTTTTCATTGTTCATCAATCTGTAACATGAAACATTTTTCAGCAAATATGTTTTCATCCTTCTTCGGGTGTATGATGCATCAGTTGATCTTTCAAAATAACGAAATAATTCTTCATTATTTTCTTTATTCATTCTTTCTTTCTTTTTTCCTTTTCATATCTTCGATAAGAAGGTTGCACTGCAACAGAATCACAAAACCGAGTGTTTTATTAATTCTACAAAATTACTCAGAAATTATTGATTAATCGAACAGAGATGGAAAGTAAATTCAACTTAATTTCTACACGCACATACGCTAAACATACTCTAACAGAACTGAAAAGCGTATATACACAAATGTATGCATATCTATGATAAGATAAAGAACAAATAGGAAACTTTTATCAGTCTACTACGTTCTTTATGATTCTATCTGATTTAGATCCATATTTAATCTGGACTTGATCCCAACAATCTATCGATATATATATATATATATATATATATATATATATATATATATATAGAGTCATCCGCAGACAGATCAGTTTCGTCGCTCATCAGTATGGTTAGATGGTTAGATTGCTTTTAGGATTGAAACCCGAAAGAACTGACATCAGTCGGCTATTCTATCTCTGAGCTATGGGCGCTCGGTAGAAGAAGGCAGATGTTTAGCGTGTGATATACCATGTAAACATACGCCAGTAACTGAGAGTGTTCTAATTCATTACTGAATGAACGATGCGTAGATGCTAGAGTAGCTGATGTTTTTTCAAAGTCTACCAATCTTCTTAAGTACTCAGAATATTAGCCAGGGTTAAAACCCGACCAATTGACATTCACTGCGATTCTTGCGAGAAGAAGGCACAAAATGAAGAATATATATATATGTGTATGTGTGTGTGTGTGTGTGTGAGTGTGTGTGTGTGTATTGTTCATTTGTAAACGAGTTAAATATATATATATATATATATATATACATATTCTACATTTGTAAACAAATGAAGAATATTCGAACGTTCTACAATATAATTGTATTGAACCCTTTTTTAATACAACTGTGTACTGGTCTAATTTTATTATGAACAAAAACTAAGTAATTAAAAAAAAAAAAATATATATATATATATATATATATATATATACTACATCACCTACACCCCAAAATCAAGTTCACTTCACGCTAGAATATAGTTATAAAGAATTACCGTTCTTAGACATATTTATAAAAAACGAAAACGATCACATCATCACAGACACCATCCAAAAAGCTGTTTAAAATCCATCCCCTATTCCCTAGCACGACGAATTTGCACAATAGTAACTGACAAAACCCTCCGTAAAATATGCCAAGAAGAACTACAAAAGACATTACAAATAAGAGGATACCCCAACTCACTAATAGACAAGGGTTTCCAACAAGCAGAAAAAATACCATTAGAAACCCTCCGGAATCCAAAAAACACGAAAAACAAGAAAACATTCTGGCATACGTTTCCACTCACAACAAAACAATCCAGAATTATTCACAAAGATCAAAACCCAGATGGAATTACTCAACAATAATGAAAAAATAAAAGAAATCTTGACAACCAAAATAATTAACAGCAAACGCCAGCCCAAAATTTAAAAGACCTCATCGAAATTCGAACAACAACACACAACTCAGGCGATCACAAAATGCAACAAAAAAGATGTGGAGTATGCAACATAATAATAGAAGAAAAACACTTCCAGTTCGAAAACGCAACTACATTCGAAATAAAATCAGATCTGAGCTGCAACTCGAAAAATGTAGTTTACGCTTTAAAATGCAACAAATGCACAAAGGTATACGTGGGAGGGACACAATGCTTGAATGATAGAATAGCCCTTCAGAAAAGCGATATACGATTATCATATTACAGGAAATTATGTTTCACATCATTTGTATGAATGTAGTGATGGCAAATTCAAAGTTATACCTATTTATCAAAATACAGATTACGAAATATTAATAATGCAGGAAGAAAGATTCATAAAAAAATACAAACCTTCGCTCAACAAAACGACATGAAAAACACACACACCGAAAAACATACAGACACACATATACATACACACACATACACACACACCAATTTCAAAAGATAATCCCAAACAATAAAAAAAGAACCAGATGACCCATAAAAAAACAATTCTAAAACATAAAGACGAAATGAAAAAACGCACACACACACACACACACACACACACACACAGTTCAAATCACCGTCAAAGCAATAAAATCAACCTACTGACCGATTAAAAGAATTATAAAAAAAAAACAGTATGTAAGAGACCCACAAGATGTGTACTTTCCTCAGCCTCAGATTGGCAACTCATGGTAGACCTAGGATGCCGACTGAGGTTACCAGAACACATTCTAAGTACTTCCTTACGACCAGATATGGTCTTGTTTTCGAATTTAACAAAACAGATTATTCTGTGGGAACTAACAGTCCCATGGGAAGAAAACATGGAAGTTGCACACCAACACAAAATGAACAAATACCAAGAACTTGTTGATGAGTGTAGAAGACGAGGATGGCAAGCAATATGGTACCCAATCGAAATTGGTGTGAGGGGTTTCGCTGGGAAATCTTTAAATTTGGCCTTCAATAAAATGGGAATTACAGGGTTAAGAAAGAGGAAAATGACTCAAACGATCCTAGATACAACTCTGGGGGTCATTCAGGTGGATTTGGATATGCCGAGATAATAATACCTGGACGGGACAAAATAACGGTAGTGTCCGATAGACCAAAAAACCATGGCGAGGAAATGAAATAACCTAGATTAATGTCACCAAATGCGACGATTTTTTTAAATCTATTCATTTATCTATTTATATCAATCATTTTTTAATAATCCCAAATATTTCATTAATAACATTTGGTTTACTTTTGTATTTTGCTCCAGTTTTTATCTATTCATTTATCTTTACAATCCCCGTAGTTTTTTTAATCAGAAATATGACACTAATATCATTCGTTTTTAATTTTAGTTATTTACATATCTACCGTATTCGGTACGATTTTCGATTTTTTTTTTAATAGCATATTCCTTCATCCCTATGGAATGGTATCTTCCACATCGTAATTTATGTATTTATTTTAGTATATTTAAAGAGTTTGTTTTTTTTTACTATCTAGTCATTTAGCTATTTTAACCATTCATCTTCACATTAATATCACGAATATCAATTTATTTTAATTTATATATTTCCGGATATTTACTGGAACCATGTACATATTATCATCACTGGACATTCATTTATTTGTGGACGACCTTATTCAAGAAATTTTTCCACTTCTTCTGTGCAACCAAAACATCTTGCATTCCAATAACGTAGCAAATAGAGATTAGAGTGTGCCTGACTCGGAAGAGAGGATTTCTTTAGTCAGTGAAAATCTAAAGCGCTAAAATAGAATTATCTAAACTTATTTATAAATGGAACTTTGTCTCTCTGTGTGCGTCCGTTACCAATAGACTCCGAAACGGCTGAACCGATTTTCTTGTAAATTTACACAATTGTACTATAAGCGTCTGCGAGTGTTCCTAGCTAGGTTTTGTGTCGAGGTACCCCCGATAAATATCAAAAATCGATAACCGAAAAAATCGGGTTACAGAAGGAGTGGTCCGATTTTAATCAAATTTGATACACTCATAGACAAAGACATAAGAAACGATATTCAGAAGTTTGACGGTTGCAGTTTTTACAATAGTGCAGAAAATCGATAATATATATATATATATAAGGCAAGATGTTTGTGTGTGTGTGTGTGTGTGTGTGTGTGTGTGTGTGTGTGTGTGTGTGTGTGTGTGTTTATCTGCCTGTATGTCTGTATTTTTCAGCCCATTTATTTTAGTTTTTGCTTCGAGATTGACTCTAAGTAGATATAATTGTAGTTCTTAGTCTCAGCCATGATACCATTTACTCAGAGGACTTATTTAGCCTTCAAAATTCGGTTTACGACGAAAAATCTTATTTGATATCGATACCAGGAAATCAAAATTTGACTTACATCCATTCATTTTTTTTTTCAGTCTACGGTTTCGCTTTAACTGGAAACAACTATTGCTTTTTAGTCTTTCGTGCCAACGTCCAAAGAGTCTGAGCTCCAGGACCATGGATTAGTTTTAAAGTTTTCATTACACCCGAGCAACGCCGGGCTATACTGCTAGTTGTCTATATTTCATTCGTTCTATTTCGAATGCCGCTATGCCTTCCTTTTTCTCCAATAGTAATGAAAATACTATCTGAGGTTTACTTTTTTCCAAAACGTCCACATTCATTCCTACACCGTCTTTTCTTCCTCTATGAACATTTTTCTGTGTCGAGCATGAACTTTTCATAATTAGAATCGAAATATGTGTCAAAATAAAGGAATACTTCATCTCACATTTATAATCTTTATATTTTCAAAGAGTATAGAAGTTATAAGTAAATTTTTCCACCCCAAAAATCAAGCTATAAAACTTATCTAGCAGGCGTAATCCGAATGAAAATGGCCATTTTGAAATGAGCTAAGATAATTAACTTAGCTATATTGTGTCTGCGATTTCCAAATGCAGCTCTATTTCCAGGATTTAAAATTTATTCCCAGATAATCCTGTAACCTTCAATAATTAACTCAAATGAATATTTTTTAGCAACAGGAATTTGATGAAGATAAAAAGTCTGGTCTATCGATTGCACTTCTAGCTTAACGCAATTTAAAGAAAAAAATTATCAGTTTATTAGCGAACACAATCTTAACAACAAAGTATATACAGATGATACAGTGTAGATAGCAGACACAGAAAAGAAACTACAATGTCACCTACAGACGGTAGTGAAGGAAAGCGAGAAAAAAGGACTAAACACAAAAAGACAGAATGCCTGAGTTTTAGCAAAAGGAAGAGTTCAATATTCAGATCACAAATTGGAGATATGCCAAAAAGGGACAACATTTTAAATATATCTGAAGTGTGTTAACAGATGGTAGAAGGTGCAACTTTGCTTAGCAAAGTATTAAGAAACTGGACAATTTCGCTAAATACAATGACCGGTATACTGGATTACTACGTAGTATCAGTTTTCATACAAATCAGTCAATTCTAGATATTTTCCTCACTGATGAACTAAAGTATTTAAGCAACAGAAATGGTTCTACAGGAGAATGTTGAGAATTGCATGGAGTGTACAGGTGAGCAGCAACGAAGTTCTAGAGACAATTTCAAGAATAAGGACACTTAAATGTAACATTAGGAAGAAGCAGTTGAAATTTCTGGGGCACAAAATGAGGTCTTTGCTTGGGCTTGGGAAATCTAATTAAAAGAGTCAGATAAAAAAAAAACTCCTAACATATCTGGAGAGCTTGAGCGAATTGGTAGCGGAGCGGAGCAGTGATTGGAAGAAATAGAAAAAAACCGCATTAAGAGTTACAAAGGACAAAAATTGTGGAGAGCTATATCACCAACGTTGTGGAGAGGCACAGCACATAGAAGACGCAGAAGATATACTTCTTCAGACCAGAAAGAGGGAAAATCATTTTTATTGTTATTTATTAATCAGCTACTCTTCCAGTTTAGGGTCATATATTTAAAATAGACATTAATCTTATATTGTAATGAACAAAGCCATCACATCAACGTGTGAAGTAAGAAAGGAAATCTCTGAATCAATGTGACTGAAATAATTAATAGTTGCATTTGATGCTCCTGGGTGGTAGCAGAATATTCAAGATGCTGATCAAATTATTAGTTATAATAACCCTTTACACAGTCAAAAAGAATGTTCTTTCTTAATTCTGTTTCAGACGATTTTACCAACAGAATTTTGATTTTCTAAAACATTTAACGTGAAGCTAGTTTCGCCCAGAGTTACGTCTATTCCCCAAATGTCAAGTGTCTTAATGCTGGAAAAGCAACAAATTTTCCTAATAAAATGTCATGCAATCATAGGCATTTTTCAGCCTCTTTGATGAATAAGATTTCTAGAAAACCTGTCTATTTACTATTTCACAATTCTCTCATGAATTTATAATATTTTTGTCATATTTTCTTTTGATTTTTGCCTTCATTCCACTAGCGCAAATATATCACTTAGTTAGAGATAAGATTTACCTTTTATCTTTATTTATCTTTAGTTAGAGATAGGATTTACCCGTTTTCCTATTTCAACCGGAAGTTTTAACGTTAAAAATATTCTAATCAATAATGCTTACAGTCTAATCTTTGAAGTGTTATTGTTGACGGGTTTCGAAGGTTTTATAGAGGAAGTTTTCATTATGGGAGGGCTTTCATTATGGAAGGTTTTGTAATCAGTAATGCTTAGTGCTAGATTTTTTGAGGTTTTATCATTGAAGAGTTTTTAATCGATAATGTTTACAGCCATATTTTTTAATTTTTTATTGTTGAAGTGTTTCTAATGAATAATGCTTTAAGCTATATTTCTAAAGATTTTTTGTATTGTAGGTTTTGTAATCAATAACAGCCCAGCAAAAAATTTGTCGATTTTATTGTTGAAGTTTTTCTAAATAATTTTTACAACAAACTTTTTGCAGTTTTTATTATTGAAAGGATTCTGATCAATAATGTTTAGAGCTAAAGTTTTGAAGATCATATTGTTCTAACACTATTTTTTCATGCGGAAAAATACAACACTATTTTAGCACGACGGAACGAAAGAAATTATTAATAGCTGTATTATTAATTGTGCAGAATAATTGTTCCAATCTGAGAAGAGAGAAAAATAAGCCTAATGGATAATGAAATTGTTTCTTCGGTTGCAATATGAACGCAGCTAATGAATTGTGAAAAATATTGCAAAATGAAATACTGGAATCTAGCTGAGTGAATTAAAAATATTTGCAGCTGTGGGCAGCAGGTCAGACGGAGTCCTTGCATTGGTGGCCATTATTTGACAAAGCGGAAACAGCGTACCATTGAAAGCACTGAGTCTTTTATTCTGGTGAAACTGGGAAGTAAGTGGTAGCCAAAATATTGTTTCGGGATTGTCACTAATCTTGATGAGGACAAAAAGGTTAAATCCTGAAATTCTCAATTATCCTGGGAACAGGTTTTAAACCTGAAAAATAAATGATGAAATCACTTGAATTAAGGGAAGAAGACGAAAATAAATGATGTCACCAGAAATATGGCTGCTTCATTGGTTAAACCAAGAGAAGGAAGTAACTCCGCCTCAAAATACGAAGGCGGCAGTGATTTCATTAGCTAAAGACTTTATTTGCATGGACACCCCGCGTCCGTTATGCCTTCCTCAAGAGAATTGGGGACACGCATAAATATAGAGCCCCAGAGGGCCAAAATCAGTTACTTCAGACCAGTCGAGATGTAACGACAAGGGAGTGACGGTTCCCTGCCGGGGAGCCACGACCGTAGAGATAGAGACGGTCACCTCCGATAGAGTTCGAGTGAGTTGCAGTTGGAGCCGAAGTTCAGTTGGATTGAGTTGCAGTCGAGATGTAACGACAAGGGAGTGACGGTTCCCAGCCGGGGAGCCACGACCGTAGAGACAGAGATGGTTGCCTCCAGTAGACTTCCTGACTAAAGATGTACAGAGACAGAGATAATTCCCACGCCGTTGGGTACCAACCGTAGAGATAGAGACGGTTGCCTCCGATAGATATCCTGGCTGAGGATATAAAGAAACAGAAAGCGCCAAGAAAGAGTTAAAGTCAAACAACGGACCAACCAGTTGTTGCGCTGAGCTAAGACAGATAAGACGAATTACCGCCGCCGCTATCCATCACACACAAAGGCCAATCTTCAGCACTTTCCGTAAAACTTCGGTGAAAAGCTCGAATCAGACATTTCGAATTGTCACAAACTTGAAAACTCCGATTAAAGTGAACAGACATTACCAACCAAAGGCTCGAATTAATATTAAGAAGAAAACACTACTCTTAGACGAAACTTCCGCTCCGTTGTAGAGATAAGGGATTGACGTTTGTTATATTCTATTTCTTTTTGTATGTAAAGACTTTTCCCGCAACTTATTCAGGCATTATTCAATTTATCTTTGGTGCCGTTTTCATTAATCCAAATGTGCACGCGCGTCTTGGTAAACAGACAGCTAGCAAGATTTCAGTGTGACTTCCTCGGAATCAAAATTCACTGCGTGAGCGAGGAAGAACACCGTTGAAGACCAGCTACTGTGTCGAAACCATCACAACTAGCGACCGGAATAGCCGCGTGTTATATTGTGGGAGGCTTTCTAAAAATAATGCTTATAGCCATAATTTTAAAGATTTTATTGTTGAAGTGTTTGTAATCAATAAAGCTTACTGCGAAATATTTGTACTTTCTATTGGTGAAAGCTTTTTAATCAGTAATACTTACAGCCAAATTTTTTTTTTTATTGAAAGATTTGTATTTAGTAATGCTTAAAGTCAAAACTTTGAAGGTTTTATTAGTATATGGTTTCTAATCAACAGGGATTTACAGACAAATCTCTGAAGTTATCATTGTTTAAGGGTTTCTAATCAATAATACTTACAGGCAAATTTTTGCTTTTTTATTGTTGAAGGTTTCTAATAAAACATGCTCACAGACAAAATTTCGAAGGTTTTATTTTTTAATGGCTTCTGATCAATAACACATAGAACCTAATATTTGAAGTACTTTTAAGGATTTCTAAACAATTATGCTTCGGCCAAATATTTGAAATTTTGATTGTTTAAAGGTTTCTAATCCATAATGCTTACAGACAATTTTTGCGGGTTTTATTCTTAAGGTTTTCTAAACAATAGTGCTTACAGCGAAATTTTTGACGGTTTTAATGTTAAGGAGTTTCTAATCAATAATGCTTACATCCAAATTTTAAAAGTTTTATTATTGGAGATTTTTCTAATCAGTAATGCTTACAGCCAAATATTTGTCGTTTTTGTTGTTGAAAAGTTTCTACTCAGTAATACTTACATCCAAATTTTTTGAAATTATTTTGTTGAAGTTTTCTAATCAATAATTCTTACAACCAAATTTTGGCATTTTTTATTGTTGTTTTTTGTTTAATCAATAATGCATACAGCCAAATTCTTTATGGGACGAACTCGTCCAAAGATAATATCACGTATTGTTTCTTTGTTTTATTTTGTATTAAACAAACATTATTTTTGTGTCTTACACATATTTTCAACTACCATAAATAACTGCTCTCGAAATCAAATAATCTACTGTCTCAAAAATACAGCGGATGATATTATGTAACAATAATTCTTTGTAAAGTTACGACATTGATTTTAAATGAGCATTTATTGAACAGAGGTAGATAAGATTTGGAAAGTGCCGGTTGTTGTTGCAAAAAGAACGAATACTTAATTATATTGTAATTTTATCGGAGTTTTGTTAGTACTTAATATCGTATCACATCATTTCATCAGCGTGAAATCATACAGTTCTTTTGGTCTTCGTTGTTCCGAGAACATATCATCTATAGATTTATTTTCTGTTCGATATTATTTTCCAATCCAATAACCAAAGAAAATAACTGAATCACAAAACAGAAAGAAACTATATTTCAGTTGAAGGCGACTAAAAATACACATCTTCATCTTAATGTTTTTTACTGATATTGATTGTCTTCATGAACAAATACACAACAACAGAATACATCTGGTTTCATGTAACATGTCGAAAGGTTAATTTTGACATTCGAACGTATCTTAAAAGCTAATAGCTTGTTTTTAAAAGATTTTCTTTTTTCCATATTTTTGTTTGTCTGAAAAATGACGATGTGAATCCAAATATTTTTTCTGCAACAATAAAACTGAAACAAATCGATTATTTCATCATACACTGTGATCGGCAAAAACAAATCAGTTGAACAAATGGGACTAAGAAAACAGAAATAAAAGCTAGAGTAAAAATAAAGGAAAAAATCGAATTCTTTTTGCCTATGTTCGTAATGAAGGCAATGTGATGGAAGGATAGAATTGATAATTTGTTTACATAATCGATTGAATTTGTTTCCAGTAACGGACGCAAACAGGCCGCTGAAAACTAATTACTAGACCTATTTCATGTACTTTTCATTTCGACGTCGAATAACTCAATTCGTGTCGTTGGAACATTTACTTTTTAACAACACTTTAAACAAATCAAAACGAAATAACAAGGCACTGATACGTTTAATTCTCTTATATATCGAAAAGAAATTTCAAAACTTATAACTGGTAATTCTTTTAATCCGGATAAACTGAGAATACATGTCGGGGACACTAAAATCAAGCGGGTACAAAAATTTAAATAGCTGGGAATTGTTATAACAGAAGACGGAAAGTGCGACACAGAGACCGAAGGCGAGTTGGTATGGCGAAGGAAGCATTCCAGAAGTTGATTAAAGTATTAAGAAACAGGACAATTTTGCTAGAAACAAAGAAGAGAGTACTGGATTGCTATGTGATGTCGATTCTTCAGTATGGCGGTGAATGTTGGACAATATCATCAAAGATGAAGGAAAAACTTGAAGTAACTGAAATGTGGTTCTACAGAAAGATGCTGTGAGTATCAAGGATCGAGCCGAGCATGATGTGAGTAATGATGAGGTTTTAGAAATGATGAAAACGAAAAGGAAATTAGTACTGAAGAGACAGCTAAAGTTCCTGGGACATGCAATGAGGAAAGAGGTCATGGAGAACCTGATACTAACAGGCCAGATAGAGAGGAAAAGACAGGGGAAAGCAGTGGATAACATATTTGAAGGACCTAATCAGTTGGATGATGGAACGAGGGTTGCATGGTGTAACAGGAGAAGGCGTGCTAAGAGCCCCCAGGGATAGGTAGACGTAGAAAGCCATGATCGCCTATGTCCTGAAAGGACAGGGCACATAGAAGAAGAATATATATGCAAACTGTTTATAAGAAATTATAATGTGGATATAAAATGGGAGATAAATTCTATATTATAATCAATATATAAACTGAGCCCTCATTTTGTGGCAATGCTAGTTTCTATACATTTATATTCTAGGTTTATGGGCTTAAGTTACGAAATGGTAGAGCAGGGTTTGGGTGGTGTAACAGGAGAAGCCGTGCTAAGAGCCACCGGGGACAGGGAGACGTGGAAGGACATGATCGCCTACGTCCTGAAAGAACAGGGTACATAGAAGAAGTAGAAACTGGGAATGGAAATTTGAAATTTTATTAACTAAAAAACACGAAACATATATCGCGGTAAAACAAAATCCGTTTCTTTGTATAGTATTTAGACTAAAATATAATTGTGTAAGCGTCAATCATAAATATCAGGTCGTTTTTAATTGAAGAAACGGTTAAAGCATTGAAAAGATTTTTCGTTCATGATTAATCACGGTTGGTTAGAGGTGTTTTATTAAATTACTACTTACTTTGGTTTGTCAGGCTAAATAGTAAATTCAGCAACGTTTTGAAATCGAAGAAGCCAGAAAATCGGTGGTGTAATATGATTATTTTCTTTCAAATTTTACTTCACGCGTGAGGTTTGATACATCCTTTATCCTCACCCTCTCTTCATGCTCCTTTCTCTCTCTCTCTCTCTCTATTTCTCTCTCTCTCTCTCTCTCTCTTCTCTTCTCTCTTATTTTTCTTTCTTGCATTCTTTTTTCTCTTTCACTACACCCCTTACTTCCTTAAGCCTCGCTGCTCTTTCTATTCTTCTCTTCACTCATTTTATTTTCATCTTTCTCATCTTTCCTCTGTTTCTTCTCTCCTTTTCCCTCTCTCTCTCTCTCTCTCTCCTTCTCTCCCTTTTTCTCTTTCTATCAGCACATACCTTAGTATGTGTGTTTCTCCACATCTTCCTCACCCGATTTTGAATGGTATTTACTTTTTAGTCTCTCTCTCTCTCTCTCTCTCTCTCTCTCTCTCTCTCTCTCTCTCTCTCTATCTATCTATCTATCTATCTATCTCTGGCGGTGCAAATTAAATCAGGTATGAAATGCCAGCCATTTTCCGTTGCTTGGTGGATTCGTTTCAAGAGGTCCAGACAATGATGTTTGCGTGCTCCATAAATGTCTATGCCCAAAAATTAAGGTAGCCAGGATAACCTGATTAGGCGGATCTGGCTGTCTACAGTGGGTCAAATAATTTATCTTTTTTCTGCTCGTTATTTTTTTTTTTTTTTGCTTCGATCGCCGACTTCGTAATTTGTAGACGGAATGTTGCAATTTTATGTACATCGATTTTTGTCAATCCAACTGATTTCATTATTTCCTCACTTGCTAATGTTGAAAAAATATAATTATCCTTGTTTTCATCTCATTCAAATCAGTTGCAGATGCTCTGCATTAAATCGCGAATGGGTCATTAATGCCAGTTTATGTGTTTTTCTGGATGTCTGTATGAAAGAATGTCGATATAACTTTGTTTTTTGACGAGGACAAAAGGTAGTGTTTATCGGCCGGAAGCTGGCAAAGGACCAATCGGCAAAGTTAATCTGTTTCTTTTAAAAAAGTCACTTCAAATATAGAAGATTTGACTGCAGTTGGTAGCGAGGATTATATATATATATATATATATATATATATATATATATATATATATATATATATATAATTATTCAAGAGAGTGGCTACTGGAAAAAAACTCTGAAATTGAAGGCAGAGATAATGGCAGCAATCACCAACTTTAGCAAAGATACCGTCTCGAAGAGATGCAAGAGATTCCGAAGTCGTCTGGAGGCAATGGCAATTTTATTGAATATATTTACTTTTACAATTGGAAGAAAGCGGCGGATGTCACGGGAGGCTTTAATGTTATGTGATGACGTCGTGATGCTGCAACGTCGGAGGGTTTGGCATCTTGTAGAAAACGCGAAATTATTATGGCATATGATAAGGTAGAAGTTAAAAAAAACATAAAAACTAAGCGATTGGAAAAAACAACATTTTCCATTCATTTTTGCCGGAACCTGTGTGTCAATTAAAATTTTTGTTCGTATATTAAGGCATCAGATCTTCATCTACCAGGGACTCGATTTTGGTTGATTTTGTAGGAATCGTCTTGGAGAAATGTATAAAAAAGACCATTCGAAACTATGTTTGTCGTTGATTTTTTATGAACCTTTTACGTTGATTCAAAAATATTTTGTGTACATCAAAGGTTCGGATCTTGATCTACACGTTATCAGATTTTGGTTGAATTCGCATAAGTCGTCTTTGAGGAGAAGAGTTCGTAAATTCTAAGCATTTCGGTGATTTCTGCCCTGCTTTGTAAATCGATTCGAAAAAGTTTTGCTTCATCAGAGGTACATGTTATGCTCGACAAGTCATCCAATTTTGTTTGAAATAGGACCAAGGGATTTGGTGGAGAAGGGTCCATTATAATGGAGACACACAAACACACATACAGATAGACAGACATATCCATTTTTTGTATATAGATTTTACATGTGTGTGTGTGTGTGTGTGTGTGTGTGTGTGTGTGTGTGTGTGTGTGAGCGAGTGTATTTTATTGAAATTTAGGTATTTTAGCTAAAGAATTTGAGTTACAAAGTCGCTTGTTGAGAAAATGTTAGAAAATTGTTAACATTACTAGAGTTGCTGTTCTTATTTTCTAACAATTTCACGTCTAGACATTCGTATATACAAAATTCGAGGTTTATAGACACCCAAAATAACGTTTCAAATTCTTCTTTAAAATATTGGAGAGTTGTCGAATTGAAGTGAGCTTTACCATTTATTACTAATAAACATCTAATAATAGTATCACTTACCTGCAATAAATTAGAGCAGAATTTATGTTGTAAGATTTCAAACTGTAAAATATATTTCAATTAAAATAAAAAAAATGATAACAATTCTTGTAAAAATTCATTATTCATCGAATTTTTTTTTCTTAAGAGAATAATATGCATAATATATTTTATGCATAATAGTAATTAAAAGCTTTATTTAATGAAATAATGCTTTTTTTATTTTACCATTCGCAGTATATTTTCTGTAACTCTTTGACCAAAGAATTTTCACTATTTAAATTCTCTTGTTTAAAACCACATATTAATGCAGACTGATATCATCAGACCAGAAAAAGGTCCCAACTGTAAATCACATATATATATATATATATACCACACACACACACACACACACACACACACACACACACACACACACACACACACACACAAGCACCCGCTACAATTAATGACAGAAGCAGCAGCAGCTAGGAATGACCATTCCTCGAAAGGCACGGACTCACTCGGACTGACACACGCTCCTCTGCCATTCTGAAGATGAGATTTTCATCTCGAAATATTAATGTATATTAATAGGCAATACCCGAAAACTTCTTTACCTTCCTTTATTTTACTAAACGCATTGTGACAGCCTTCAATACCTAACCATACATCTAATATACACAATGCTTCAAGCAAATTACAAAACTTTACTAAATTACAGTTAAGTGAAGCTACTGTTGCAAATTTTCAAAAAATGGAAAAATCTGAATTTTTTGTGTTAATAAAGCATTGCTTTCTGATAGAAAAATAATGTTCAAGCAAAACAATGGCTTGATAAGTGTTATTCGGACTCTGCTCCGTCGAAAACAACGGTTAAGAGGTGGTATGCTGACTTTAAACGCGATCGTACAGACATAAATTATGCTAAACTCCCAAAATCATGCTAAACGCCCAGACTCGACAGTTGTCCCGGAAAACGCCAAAAAATCCACAAACTCGTTTTGGCTGAATGTAAATTGAAGTTGCGTGAGATAACGGAGAGATGAACATATCAGAAGGCAGTGTATTCATCATTTTGCATGAACATTTGTCAATAAGAAAGCTGTGTTTAAAGTGGGTGCCGCGTTAATCTCAGTCGATCAAAATCAACAACGCGTTAACGATTTAGAGCGTTGTTTGCAACTGTTTCAACGCAACAAGAAGAATTTTTGCGTAAATATGTGACAATGGATGAAACATAGATCCACCACTTCACTCTGGAGTCAGGTAAGTCGAGAGCAGCAGGTGAAAGCCGTCCCAAGCCATCAAAAAGGCAAACATTAGCACACAAGGTTTTGGCCTCCGTATTTTGGGATGCACAAAGTATTTTATTCATCGATTACATTGAGAAAGAAAGAATCATCAACAGCGAGTATTATATAGCATCATTGGTGCGTCTGAAGGAATAAATCGACAAAAAGTCCACAAATGTAGACGAAAAAATGATCTTTTACTAAGACAACGCACCGTGTCTGAAGTCGATCGCAACGATGGCAAAACTATCAGGTCCTTTCGAAAGTTCTGTCCGAATTTAAATTCATTAAATGTGAATAAAATTTAATAATATTTTAGAATGTAAAATGAAATTAAAAACTATTTTTATGTATTTGGATACATTTAAACTAACTAAATTTTAATTTACAGATTAATAGAAATAAGAATTACTTTGAATAAAGACCTTCTAACATGGCGGTATCCAAGGAGCATTTAAGGCATGTAATGCATTATAAGCACCAAAAAGGAAACTCTGCAACAGAGGCGGCTCGAAACATTCACTCAGCTTATGAGTGCTTGAATGAAAGAACTTGCAGAAGATGGTTCGCAAAATTTAGAAGTGGAGATTTCAGCCTGGAAGATGGAGATCGAACAGGTCATCCAGTTGAGTTCCATGATAAGCTTCTTGAGGCAGCACTTGAAGAAAATCCAGCATTATTATTTGAAGCATTGGCAATAAAGCTTAGTTCAAACCATACAAATGTTCATCGTCATCTTCAGCCTTTTGGAAAGGTTCCTTAATTTGGAAAAAGTGTACCTCATGAATTGTCTGAAATAACCGCAAATCCCGAGTTGACATCTACTCTGCGCTCGATTCTCACGAACTCATTTTTCCCTTTTTGGGTAGACTTGTAACCGGTGATGAAAAAAAGATCTTCTATGGTAATGTTAAATATCGTAAACAGTGGCTTGGTAAAGGTGAAAAGGCCCAACCACAACCGAGAAAGGAACTTCATGAGAAAAAGTTTCTTCTTTCTATCTGGTGGGATTGCAAAGGTGTAATTCACTTGTTACTACCTAATGCAACAATCAATGCTTAAGTCTACTGTCAGCAATTAGAGAGTTTGAACCAAACTTTGAAGAAAAAAGATCCGCTTTAGTGAATCGAAAAGGAGTAATGTTTCATCAGAACAATACACGAACTCACACTGCAAATATCACATCACAAAAGATCGAAGAGCTTTGTTGGGAAAAAATTCCTCATTCACCTTATTTTCTCGAACTTGCCCCTTTAGTCTTCCATTTGCAGGAAATAACTTTCACAAGCCAGGAGATCGAAACTGACATTGCAGAGTTCTTCGTTTCAAAACCAAAAGAGTTTTACCTAATGGGATTCTTCTTCTTCTTCTTCTTCTTCTTCTTCTTCTTCTTCTTCTTCTTTGTGCCTTGTCTTTTCAGGACGTAGGCGATCATGTCCTTCCACGTCTCCCTATCCCTGGTGGCTCTTAACATACTTTCTTCTGTAACATCTCGCAGCCCCCGTTCCCTCATCCACTTGCTCAGGCTCTTCAAATATGTTATCCGCTGCTTTGCTCTGTCTCTTTTTCCCTCTATCTGGCCTGTTAGTATCAGGTTCTCCAAGCCCTCCTTCCTCATTGCATGTCTTAGGAACTTTAGTTGTCTCTTCCTGATGCTCAATATTAATTTTCTTTTCGTTTCCATTCTTTCCAACATTGCTCACATGCTCGGTCTATGATATCCGCAGCTTCCTTCTGTAAAACCACATTTCAGCTGCGTCAAGGTTTTCCTTCATTTTTTGATGATATTGTCCAACATTCACTGTCATATGGAAGAACTGACATCACATAACAATCTAGTACTCTCTTCTTTGTCTCAAGTGAAAGTTTCCTATCTCTTAACACTTTACTCAGCTTCGGGAACGCGTCCTTCGCCATGCCAATTCCTCTTCGAATCTCTGTGCCGCACTTTCCGCCTTCTGTTGGAACACTTCCCAGGTATTTAAATTTTTGTACCTGCTTGATTGTAGTATCCCCACCAGTATTTGGGGCTTCTCTTTTTACTGATGACCACGAATTCGGTTTTCTTTTACTTTATTTAGTTTCTTGTCACTCTCATCAGCTATCTTCTGTAGGAGGTCTTGTAGTTTCCTTTCCGTGTCTGCAATCAGCACTGTATCATCTGCGTGCCTTATATTATTCGAACTGTGGCCTCCGATTATAAATCCTGGCATAACATCTAGGGTCCTCAAAATAATCAGCTTAAAAATAGATGGAAAATCAGGGAATTTACATTGATGGTTAAATTTTGATTAAATACAACCTTTTAGTCAATTGTTTTCTTTAACCATAAATCGGACAGAACTTATGGGATGACCTGATACATGAATTGCAACTCGAATTGCTTCCGCATTCACCCTATACTCTAGACCCCAGTGACTACTGGCTCTTTGCAGGTCTCAAAAGAATGCTCTAGGGAAAGAGATTTGGCTCCTGTGAAGAAGTGATATCGGAAACTGAGGTGTATTTTGAGGCCAAAGACAAATCTACAAAAAAGGCATCGAATTGTTAGAAAAGCGTTGGAATCAGTGTATCACCCTAGAAAGAGACTATGTTGATGAATAAAGTCGAATTTTGTCTAAAGGTTGTTGTTTTATTAATTATGGCCGGGATTTATTGAATGATGGTTTACTGAAAAGAATGAAAATTGCATAGATAAAGCCTGGGCTTCCTTGAAAAAATGGATGTAATCTGGAACTGTGATTTACCAGAAAACGTCTACCAGAAGCACAGTGTCTGTGTTAATGTATGGCGTCACTTTTTGGACATTAACTAAAACCCTAGAGTCTTAGTTTGATGGAACCTACATTCGGATGCTGAGAGCTACACTTAGCATCACTTTAAGACAACATTCAGCTAAGTTGCTGCTCCATAGACCCATCTCTTGTATTTCCACAATCTTAGATGAACGCAGAATATCCTTTGCAAGACACTGCTGACGAGTGAAACAATAACTGGCTCTGAACCCCTAGCAATGAATCAACACGGGTCGGCCATCCTGCAACCACCTACATTACCCAGGCATGTTATGACAGAATGACACCCTAATGACCTTCTAAACTTGATGCAGAACCGTGAATGTTCGTGTGATAGATTCATGAATGTCTAAGACATGTTCAACGAATAATAATTTATTATGTGGTTGAAATTCTCTTTTCTATCACATTGATTACGTTTGCTTTCTCCTGTGTATTATATTCTTCTGGAATTGTTTTGGTCACCATTAAAAGTGATTCTCTTAAGACCTTCTTTTTGTAGCTATTTTTATGTCGATTTATCGACCATTCCTTTGATATATCTTTTGAAATGTGCATCCAAGAGTTTTTATTTTTATTTTTGAATTCTCTTTGCTTTGTTTTCTGCTTAGTTTATTTTTGTGGATTTTAGTTCGACTTTTGACTGTAATAAATAATTTTTCTTTACGTTTTGTTTTAGTATTCTTTAAATCTGCTGATTACAGAATCGATGCAGCCTTCCATTCTTACTCACCCTCTTCCTCAAACCTTTCGTATGGCATAAGGTCTATTGAGATCTTTGGGTCTTAAAGCTTTACGTATTATCGTCAGAGTTTCTTTTTGCTGTCCAGTTTAAGAAGGGTCCGGATATATCACAACGGAAAGTTCTCAGACATTCATTATTATCATTATATTTATCATTCTTATGATTATTTATGCTAAAAATATTATCGCTAAGAAAGAAATGGTAGCAATTCTTCAAAATCAAACTCTTTGTGATCTCGTTAATGGGAATCAAAAGATCTCTAACTTTGGAAGTACCTTTATGGCCATTTTCAGTGCTCCTGACGTCGAACATTATTGTTTTTCACCTATCTCATAAGGTCTTGATACTTCACCCATTTTTATTCTCTCCTACATTCACCCTATCATGCTGGATTGACTATTTCCAGTATTTGACGTATCTTCTTTCTTTCTAATAAACGGTTTCATTATTTGATTTCGAAAGGGTTTAAATCTTAAAATATTGAACTGTTTTTTTTTTTCATTCTCAAAGGCAGCTTCTTACAAACTATCATAATTTGTATCTTGACAAAAGATGTTTGTCGTGGCCTTTGATATAAATCAAGTAAAATATCATCAAATAAGAAACACTCTCCCCAATCGCCTCGTCGAGTTCAATTCTTCTGCAATCATTTTATTTCAATCTACAATCGTTTATTCTAAGGTCCTTTAGGCTGTACTACCAGAATTCACAGCTGGATTCTCGTACAGATAAAAAAAAAAACAGGGTCAAGTGTTTTACGATTCCTTTTACTTACGATTTCCATTTGTGCCGGGGTGCCTTTTTTTTTTCTTTTTCTTTACTTTGTATTTCCATCTGTCACTGACTTTTTTTTTAATGGGCGGAAATCTTGGAATCAGTGGCATAGCAAAATGTAGATGTCAAGCCATATCGTCACGCAGCGAACAAAGGCAGGTAATAAGAAGTGAACTCTTTTTTGAACCCAAATCTTTCTTTTTCATAATTTTTTTAAAAATTTGAGTTAGCATTCTTTCTGATCATGTCTTCTAAAATTATATTTGGACAGTTTCGTTTTGAGAATGCACTTCCGTTGACCCGAACAACTTCTTAATCCTGTTATGGAGATTTCGCCAATGTTTATCAAAGTCATAACAATAAAGAGATTTGTTTCATATTCTGTTAACCAACGAAAATTTTCGCTGCCAGATGAAAGCCTTTCAATTCTTAATACATGGGTAATTCTTCAAAAGAGGTAGTAATTTTTTGCTTGTTTTTTAGGTTTTGTTTGTTTGTTTTTTGTTTTTGTTTTTGTTTTTTTGTTTTTTTCCTAGACAACTTTATCAGATTAATTCTTGGTAATATGGTCAACTGATTGTTTGATATCATTTGAGGATTTATTTTTCAAACATTTATTTCCATATTTTCCAGGGTTTTTCCTTCAGAACTGTAACTTTTTCGTTGTGTCTACTCTGATCGCCATGTAATTAATAATGACGTTTTCATGAATTTAAAAAAGAAATTGTGAAAAGGAGAAAAAAGACAACGAGAGAGGGACAGAAAGAAAGAATACCACACAAAAAAGTAGATCCTCTTTAACAAAATATTTTTGATATGTGGATGAAAAAGTAAAAACGCAGATTTTCACTTTATACTGGTTTTAAAACTTTGAGAGCAATTACATTGTTCAGTTAAACCAGAATATATTATTGCTCGATGCTTCATGTTTATTAATGTAGATTATTATTCAAATAACGTAAAAAGTTTGTACAATTCTCCTGTGTATTATTTTTTTATATGAATCTCTAGTTTTTGTTTTATCTGAAATGAAAAAATGGAAGCCAGTCTGCTCAATATACGTCAACAGGCCTTAAAAAGAGACATCAAATTTTGTTTATAAAGAAAACAACAAAACAAGATAAATTATAAACAACCAAATAAAAACGGTGAAATTTCCATGAGCAACATTAAAAGGAGAAAGAGAAGAAACTTATAGTTTAAATGCCACGCAAAATAGATAAAAAAAAATCAGATAAAAAGAACGTGAAATGTTTGACTTGGGCAGATATTGTCGGTAAGGAATGAACAAAGAAAGAAATGTAATGGTTGAAATTCTGTGGACAGAGATACGCAATACGCTGACACCCGTCATGATGAATCGAGTGCCGAAAATAAAATCATTGTTAAGATAAGGGACACATCGTCACAAATAACATATATATACACACACGCATATATATTTATAAATACACGTATATATATTTTATATTTTTACACACGTATATATTTATATATAAACGCATATGTTTATATATGGCATCAATCCTTCTTTTATGCATGTTGACTTTAATATGACTGATAAAAGAATTTTTTTGTTTCATTTTACTTGTATCTATTCAAAATCTATTTCCCAAGCGCTTTCAGCTTATATTTTCATCATTTTCAAATTGGGGTGAATTATCCTGATAATGAGGATTGTTGATATATTACCCTTTGTTTTTAAAGTGCACTCTGTAAGAAACATCTTTTTCGGAATTTTTTTTCAGTTTCCGATCATGGCCAATTTTTTTGGCCTGTTCATTTATATGTATATGTGTGCGTGCTCATGTGTGTGTGTGTGTGTGTGTGTGTGTGTGTGTGTGTGTGTGTGTGTGTGTGTGTGTGTGTGTGTCGGGGGTGCGTGTGTTTGTTTTTGAAGGTGTTTGTGAAGAGATACCAGAAAGTTTTCGGTTCAATCTACTTCTCTAAGAAAATTGATGGGGTCTCGACTTGGCACTTTCTCACCGGCCGGATGTGGTTTCCCTCAGTCTATTCTACAAATATTTTCATGGCTTCTGCTCCGACGAACTTAAGTCAATGGTGCCCCCACCACAAGAATTTACCTGTGCAACCAGACTGGCAACAAGGTCCCACCCTTTTACAGTTAGGTCAACCAAATGCAGCCGACAATTCTACTTCATCAGCTTCTTTTCTCGCACTTCCCGCCTGTGGAACTCCCTTCCATATACTTGCTTTCCTGGCGGCTACAACCTCCAGGAATTTAAATGTAATGTCAATACCCATCTCTTATTCACTTGACTCCAGTTCTTTTGACATGACCCTGTATATCTTGTTCTTTTCCTTTCTCTCTACGTTCGCAACTGTCTTCACACCTGTGTTTCCATTCTTGCCCTTTCTCTGCCACACCCTGTAACTGGTCCGTCTTTCTCTTCACTCTCATCTTGTCTAAACTTTTACTCTTATGTAACCACCCTACGCATCAGTGGCAGTACCGCCTTGCTTAGGGTGAAATGATTAAAAAAAAACAAAAAATAACTAGTGACAAAACCTCGGGATTTTTTAAAATCACTTCTGGGGTATGTATCTGGGGTAAGGGAAACTATAGACCAAAAATAAAACCAGAATTATTTTTAAATCAAAGTTTTGATAAAAGGAAGATGATTTTTTAGAAGAGATGTCGGTTTCAGGTTTAAAAAATCAAAACTTTTACATCAGATAAAGAGTGACATATTCAGTGTGAAAATTCTAAAAGTATTTCGCTAAAACCTTATGTGATTGAACTCGTTTGATAAATGACATTGCGGTTGGCTAGATAAACAGAATTTAATACTGTCAGTAAAAAGTCGATACTGTTATTGACGTCCTTTACTGTATTTTTTTAGTCTCGCTGAATATTGATATATTTTAGAATACTTGCATCAAGGTATTTTGGAGAAGTGCGTTGTGGTGCAGTGGATCGGACAAATCGGGAAGCCGAGTTCGAACTCCAGTTGAATTCCTTGCATTCACTTACACACAAATAACCTTGGGAAAGATATTATTTATTTCAGTTATGGGTTATAAAAAGGGAACATTGGTTTTTATAGCCTTAGTCGGCAACCAGTCTACTGCAGAAAATAATGGCAACCTACTGAGGGATAATCTTCTGCCCAGTCAGTCATGTCTCTTTCGAGACATTATCGCATAACGCGTGTAACATGTATGACATTTAACTGACTGCATCAAGATATTTCGGAGAAATGATCTCCGAGGAGTAAGATTACAAATTGATGTGGAACCTTTTTATTCATTTGAAAATAAAAAATAAAAATATCTAGAACATTATATTAATAATTATATAATATTATATTAATATCTAGAACATTATATTTACATTTTTACAAGATAAAAAGAGCAATTTAAATAATGACCGGAAAAATTATACACATTTCAGATTTAATCATATAGAAGCACAATTTCATTTTTACATCCAAATTTGATATCTTCATTCTTTTTCTTTTTATTTTTTTTTAACCTCCATTTCCTAAGCGCACACACAAACCTACGCATATACATATGTGTGAGTATGTGTATTTATGTCTGTGTATGCGTGGTTTACTGATTATACTTTAAACTTGACATGTGAATGTGTGTGTGTGTGTGTGTGTGTGTGTGTGTGTGTGTGTGTGTGTGTGTGTGTGTGTGTGTGGTTTTCTTTGAAGCGTTTTCTTTCTTTTGTCTGGTAACTGCTGAACTCATTTATCACATTCCCACATCACAGATCGAAATGTCAAGTGGAAGTCTTGGGACATAATAATAATAATAATAATAATAATAATAATAATAATAATAAGAAGAAGAAGAAGAAGAAGAAGAAGAAGAAGAATTCCCATTTTCAAAAATATGATCTGTTTCTTCCCAACTAACGTCTGCCATAGTCATCTGCAATTATTTGTGATATTTACTGTAATTAGTACTTCGTATTGCACGAAGCTAAATAAAGGAAATTCGAAGAGACAGATTATTTAGCATCAATCTTTTAAGTAGCGTTGTGTTCGTTGCTTTGAAACTTAGCATTTAAACTCCGGACATTCGTCTGTAATTGAACACATATATCTGAGGCCGAAATATTCTAGAAATTTATTATTCCGCAAACTGTTCGAACAACAGATTTTCATGTGGTTTAAAGTTTTACAGCAATATTGTATATATATATTTATATATATATATATATATATATATGTGTGTGTGTGTGTGTGTGTGTGTGTGTGTGTGTGTGTGATGTATAAGAATATCTTAAGTAAACGTTGAAATGGTGAAACAAAGTGGAAATGGTTATAAATGATGCGCTTCACCGATGTCTGTTAATCTCGGCTTCTTGAGGGCAGGAAAATGTGCTGAGATTTGGGAGGATAAGACGGGCAATAAATTAAATTACCTTATCAGATCCGACAACCAGAAAATGTTTATATATATATATATATATATATATATATATATATAATTTGTAAACGAGATATTATGCGACCTAGGTTTCTACCATGTGGTGTCTTTAGGCGATTTTGCCGTTTTTTTAAGAAAGCTCAATTAACGAGGAATTTATGAACGCGGAATTTTCAAAAATTAGAAGACATTATAACGTTTTCATCCATGGCTATATGACCCTAATAGGTATTTTAATTGTATAGTTACACTTAGTCATAATTTCTGTTCTTTCATTCAGTAATTCATTTTGTTTAGGAATAACATAATGGCCCAGTCTACATATTTTGTCACCGTTGTAAGGCTTGGCTGCTTTCACTATACTCTGGGATTTTTCCATATTTTAATTTCCACACGTGGCTAGGAATTTTCTAAAATTTTTAAAGTTTTCTACTTTGAATGTAGATCTGTGATTGAATCATCTGGTCTTAAAAGTATATTTGGTTAATCTCAAATATAATTTGGTTTGACCATTTAAGTCATGTACTTTTGCTTTATGAATGACTTCTTTTGTATTACAAAGTCCTTGAAGTGGGCATTTATTTTTGTCTCTGCAGTTTCATTCCTTATAAATTATCTTTTTTTTGTACGATGTTGTTTAAATTTCTGGCGTTTTGTTTCCTTATGAAATATTATAAATTACTAGTACAGCTATAACTCAGTTTGATTGTATTCCTACTAAAAATGTTTAGTTCTGTACTTTTGTTTATCAATGAGTTTAAAAATATTTGTCTTATTTTGGTTTTTACTTCTTAGTTAAATAGTGGGTTGAACCAGAAAATGTTTCGTTTTCTATCATTGTTTTTTATTTGTCTGTTTTTGTTGGGGAATGTATTCTAAAATGTTCTTATGGTCAGGTTTTCTTAGTGCATCTTCAGAGTTTTTTTTTTTCTTTCCATCAAATATTGTTTTGTTTGACGAATTTTTTTATAGTCGGTGCTATATTTCTTTG
Source organism: Ascarosepion bandense (assembly GCA_037127315.1). Lineage (NCBI taxonomy): Eukaryota > Metazoa > Mollusca > Cephalopoda > Sepiida > Sepiidae > Ascarosepion > Ascarosepion bandense. Next base: position 1,207,533 of record JBBBDQ010000208.1, read on the forward strand.
TGAATGTGTTTGATTATACTTTTGATATGGTTAGATGTTGTGTTCCTGTACTTTAAATTTGTGCTGCTTGCTTTCATATATAGAAAGGCATTGCCAGCTTGAAAATTTAATTCTACATCTAAATATTGGACAACTTTTCTATTTGTTTCTACTATTATCTCAAAATTTAGTTGTTTGAAGAGTTTATAAAGTGGTTTCCTTATTTTATCATTTTCTCTTTTGTTGTACGGTGCTATCATTAATCCGTCATCTCAGTAAAATTCGTGGTTTTCTCTGTTAATTATTTTGTTGATTTTATTTAAAATGTATATACCCATCAATTCTGAAATTTTAGCTCCGTCATACGATCCTTGTGGTACGTCAAAGGTGCGCTTATTTCATTTTTTTAATCCATGCCTAACCTTTGTCAAAAAGTACTGAGTTGCAGCAATGTAGGATTATATCTACACGTTCAGATAGAACTCTTAGCGAAATTAAACACTTACATCAAACTTTTTCAGAAATTGATTGGTAATGCATTTTTGATGTCATCCTTGAGAATGGCCAGTGAAGTAACTGAAAGCGCTTGGAAAGTTAACAATTATGGAACGTTTGTACGTTAAAAACGACCAACAATCAAGATTTTATTAATTTCTGTTTTAATTTTTCCAGTATTCTTAGAAGTTTCTTTTTTACTGGAGATAAAGAATATAAAAATGTTCCATAATTATTAACTTTACAACAGCCACTTCACAGGAGATTATCAAGGATGTTATGTTTCCGATGTTGTTATCTTATCCTCGTGTTTTGACAGTAACGCAGTTTATTTTGTGTTTTTAAAAGGATTTTTCGGAAATCGCGTGAGCATCTTTCTGTTAAAAAAAGAACATTCAAAACATAATTTCCCAGTTAAATAATGTAAGGTTGATGGAGGGAAAGAATTGATTTATATATAGTTAATCTCTTATAGCGAGATGCTTTTGCTTTTAATCTTCCTTGTCAGTAATTTTTAACGAATCATATATATATATATATATATATATATATATATATATATATATATTGACAACGTCACCCCGATCAAGGCGGTAACGCCACTGATGCGCAGGGGGCTACGTAAGAGTGAAAAGATTGGAAAAGAAAAGGCCGGAAACCGCATCCTAAACAGGGAACAAGGGATAAGCCTCTTCACCTGTTCAATAAACGTGGGTGGAGTGTGAACCGGGCGATAGTTCAGTCTGTCTACTCCAATTGAAAAAAAAAGAAAGAAAAGAGTAAAGAGATTGGAAAAGAGAAAGCCGGAAACCACATCCTAAACAGGGAACAAGAGATGAACCTCTTCACCTGTTCAATAGACGTGGGTGGAGTGTGAACCGGGCGATAGTTCAGTCTATCTACTCCAATTGAAAAGAAAAAAGAAAAAAAGTTAGTGACTTGCTAAGTTTTAACTTAGTTAAAGTCCTGTCAAAGAAATTTCTGCTAAAAAAAAAACAATCTTTCAATTAAGCATGAAAAATTAAAATTAGGCAAAACTTAAGCAAAAAAGAACAAAAAAAATGTCTTACTTTTAACAATATTTAAGACAGTCGATTCCATCCCAAAACGCACATTGTTACTGCCAGTGAGTTGGAAAAAAAATGTAACTTTTTGGCTAGAGAATGCCGGTAGAGTTAATTAAATAGCCAGTGTGACATCTAGACCAAACTAACATATATATATATATATATATAAAATAACATTAAAAATGATAATATATATATATATATATATATATATATATATATATATATATATATTATCATTTTTAATGTTATTTTTAACTTTTAGCCGATACCCATATTTGAGTAAAAGCTCTGTTATTTATGAAACAGTAGATGTTATATTAAAAGTCAAATCTATTTATTCTCTATCTCTCTATCTCTCTGTTGATATATATATATATATATATATATATATATATATATATATATATATATAGTGTATCGAGGCAGCAAATCATTTTCTAAGCATATACTGTTAAATATAAGAGACAATGAATGTCTATAATGCTTAATCATGAGCCGTTCTAAACGTCGTATTTTTGGCTTTAATTTCAGTTGAAAATAAAGACAAAAATTCTCCAACATTTGGATAATTTTTTATTAATTTGTTTCTAAGCTTTCGGCTCACATGAGCCATCTTCAGAGAGGTCACCAAGACGGTAACAGAATAACATCCACCATCACCGACGATTTTATTTTGTGTTGACATAAAACTCCGCTAGGCAACGGCAATCGTTACCAAAAATAACAAACGCAGTTCGCAAATTTGCAAATGCGTTACCGTCTTGGTGACCTCTCTGAAGATGGCTCATGTGAGCCGAAAGCTTAGAAACAAATTAATAAAAAATTATATATACATATATATGATAAAGGTATAGTTTTAAGGTATGCCATATTATGGATAAAAGTGCTCAATATCAGAGAGAGTGCGTATGTAAATATAAAAGTAGGCTTAGAAGTTAACACTATCCAGTGACAGTATGTTTAATGCTTGAACACAATCTACAGGCTATGGCCAGGGAAGAGATTGGACAGCATTTACTGTCAGACGGAAGATTAAATATAGCATAGAAATCGATTTGAAACCGCGATGAGTAACTAATAATAATAACAACGTAAAGAAGTTATTAGATGAACAAAATACTCGTTTACTTGCAGATCTTGAAATCTAAAAGTTGAAAGACTTGTTTCATAGCAATATTTTTATGCAACAAGAAATTCAAACAAGCGATTGAAACATTGTAGTGTCGCTTTTATTTGTGATTGTCTAAAACAGCTGAAGAAGCAGATTCTCTTGTTGCATTTCTAGTAAGTAACAAATTAAAAAAACGGTGGTCCTGGGTATAAACTGCATTCGGCAGCAAGGCCTCTGATTGAGAGGTTGTGAGGAACATGGAACCACCTTATACTTGCTGTTGTTCCCAGGTCCACCCTGACCCGGAGTGGTAACACCTGTTAGGGTCCTAACTATGGGCAAAAAAGTTAACCCCCAAACTGGGGTCAAAACGATATGAAAGTATAAAAATAAACTTTTATAGAAAAATAGACATTTTTGAATGAAACATATTACCAACAATACATTTTTGAAAGAAAAAATTATGGGTATAATACATTTTTCAATACAAAACTAGAAGACATCTTCAGTATTCTAAAATTTAAAAAAATAATAATAATAATAAAATGTTTCATCAAAATCTGACTAAATCAACCTTCTCATATTTGAACATTAAAAAAATTACATTAAAACCCCACCTTTTTGGCATTAAATAACCCACAGAGGTTGATATAACGTTAAACAAAACTCACAAAAAAAAACAGCAAGAAATATTTAATATTTATATTGGCAATTAATGGCAATAATTTCAGGCTTTATTTCAGTGTAAAAAAACAAAAACTGTTTCTATTTTTACTGCATCGATATTTTTAGAGGAAATATAATTGATAATCTAATGTGACATTTATTGTTCATTAGATCGGAATATGCAATCGTATTTCGATAAAACACAGGTGTTTTGTGAAAATAGAAAGAAATAGTTCTTAAAGTAAAATAAATGTGGATATTTGCTTTGGGTATAAAATTTAATCTAAAATATCTGTATGCAAGTAGAAAATACCAAAATACAAATAATATAAAGAATCTTTGAATAAGACGTGTGAATGGGCGCCTACTCTAGCGCAAATATTAGCAAACTTGTCTCAAAAAGTAAATTTACTTTTCGTACTAAGTTTTATTCCGGCCTTATGCATAGATATCAATGAGAAAGGCATTAATCTATCTTTTCTCTGCCATCCATCAAACTATGGGATAAAAGGCAATTTTCTAGTCTTGGTTGGCAGTCAGTCAAGGCGAAGGACTGCACTGAATTTGAAACTGTGGAGAAAGCAACGAGAAACCAATCAACTGTCATCCCCAAAAATTCATACAAGTTCATGGTAAAGAAAAAGGGAATATATTGAGATAAACACTGTCTACGTCCTGAAGATTTATGGCATTTAAAAAGTGAGTTAGTAGATAACCCACTGTTGTAATTTTGTGTATGACTAACTTCTGTTTAATAAATTAAGTTTCAGAACAGAATATTATAGTAACTAAATTAAAAAGAAAAAAAAGATTTAGTTTACATTAGCTTAAAACGTAATTTATCATTCTGACGTTAATAACAAATATTTCAAAATATTAAGCACGTACAATTTGATGAAATCCTGTAAAATTTTGAGATATTTACTTTGGACTTAACAAAGCGAAAATCCGAAAAAAATAAAAAATAAAAAGAATGAAAGAAAAACCTTTTAAGTATCTTCATAAATATAGTTCAGTGGATATCGGCCCGAAACGATAAATCGTCGAGCCGAGATCGAATTCCAGTTGAATTCACCGCATTTACTTACGCACAAATACCCTTGGGAAAGGTATTAATCCGTTACTTTCCTCAAGTTATGGGTTAAATAATAGGACAGATTGGGTTCTATAGCCTTGGTTGGCAACCAGTCTACCTCAGAAAGTATTGGCAACCTACTGCAGAATAATATTCAGTCATGTCTCTTTCGAAACATGATCAGTCATGTCTCTTTCGAGACATGATCGACCAAAGCGTGTATCACGTATGGTACTTAACTAACTGAAATAGCAAAAACTTTATGAACAAATGCCTGACAAATATAAACTATTACTAGTGAAATTAATGCGTCAACATATCAAAGATCCGTGTTTAAAATAGATAGATAGATATTTGATTATTCAGAAAATAATGTCCGATTTTACAATTAACTTTGTTTCCTGAATTTAAACACCATATAATTTAAGAAATAAATAAACATAAACTTTTTTCCTTCCCTGACTCATTAGAGTCGTAGGGGCAGCACCTACAGTAGAAGTGGAGTTTCTTTGAGCATCTTTTTCCAAGGTTGCTTTGAATTCAGAGTTTTTCTTCTTTTAAACCGGTTGCCACCCAAGGCTATAGAACTCAGTCTCTCTTGCTATTTACAAATGGTGAGTGAAGAAACGGATTCATACTTTTCCCAAGGATATTAGCACGTAAGTTAAAAATGGATTCGACTAGAATTCGAACTCGGCTCTCTGATTCTTCAATCCGAGACGCTATCTATTACTCCACCGTGCCTCCTTAAACATGAGTTACAAGAATGTAAAATGCATGGTCATCAGGAAAAAGGTGAGCCCAAAATGTAAATTAAAGGTCAGGAGTGATAAAATCAAGCAGGTACAGAAATTTAAGTACCTAGGACGTGTTCTAACAGAGGGTGGAAAGTGTTACGCTGAGATCCGAAGACATATTGAGATGGTTAAAGACGCATTCCAAAAGCTAAGCTAAGTTAAGCATAAAGAGAAAGGAAAATTTCGTTAAAAACAAAGAAAAGAGTACTAAAGTGTGACATGATATTTGTCTTCATGTATGGCAGTGAATGCTGGACATTCTTGTAAAAGATGAAGAAAAGTCTGGAAGTAATAGAAATGTGGTTCTACAGAAGGATGCTGAGAACACCACGGGGCAAAGCATGTTACGAGGTTTTAGAGAGAATAGAAACAAAAAGGAAATCTATAATTAACATCAAGAAGAGGCAGATGACATTTCTGGGGCACGTAATGAAGAAGTAGGGCTTACAGAATCTGACACTTACAGGGGGGATAGAGGGTAAGAAGGAAGAGGGAAAGCAGTGCTTGATATGCTTAAGGGGCTTGAGCAAATGGAAGGCAAAAAAGAGTTTGAGAGAAATAACAGAAAGATAAAACTTCTTAAGGGCTACAAGTAACAGGAAGATGTAGAGGTCCATGATCTCCTACGTACTGAAACAAACACGGTACATAAAAGAAGGACGTATACATTTCTTCCATGGATTTATAGGTTATTTATATCTTTATAGGGTCATTTATATCTTTATAGGATTATTTACATCTTTACGATAAAACTTGGAAGGTTTAAATGCCAAGACATTTTTGAATGTACTTTCTGCATCTTCTTTGCAATGAAATATCTTTTGGCTGAAAAAATAAAGATGTTTGAAATAGGAACACTGGCCATGTATAGATTTCTACTACTGAGTTACAGGCTTATTTATGTCTTTACGATAAAAACTCGAAAGATTTGGATAACAAGAAATCTTTGAATGCATTTTATGCATCTTCTTTGCAATGGAATGTCTTTTGGCTAAAAATGTGTTAAGATGTTTGAAACACTGCTAGTTAGCTGGCAAGAAACTGGGAGAATATACTGGAGGAGGTAAAGTCACGTAACACGTATTAGATTCAGCTGCATCATCATTGCAACATGCGACTATTTATTGTCATGAAGTTGAATTGTACCTTATCGATTAACCAGTGCTGGTTGCATTTTGCTTACCTAAATGTACATTTCAACCTATTGCTGGTTGTTGCTTTGACGCGGTTTTGGTTCAGCTAGTATTTTCAGGTGTTGATTTTTAGTTGTAGATGGACGTCCTCTTGATCATCATGATTCGTATCTTCACTGCAAAACTTCAGATGCGGCACAGTACACTCCGATTACAAGTGATTCCATGCTCTGATAATGTTGGCAGAAATTTGAGAAGTGTTATGACCAAGCTTGAATGCACGCATAAAAAGTAAACGCACCTCTTCTTTTTATGTTCAAGACAAAACGGGTATATCATGTTTAAAGTTAAATTAAGAAAGAGATTGGTATTCGGTTAACAAAGACACTCGAAGCATTAGAAATGAGTAATATATTTTTGTGTAACTATTATAATGATAAATTTGAACAAAGTTAAAAGTTTATTCTAAAATCAGGCATTACTTTCTGAACAATCAAATAGATCGATAGGTAGATAAATTGAGAGAGGGAGAGAGATAAGAAATAAACAAATATTTATAGGAAGAGAATGGAAGAGATTGCTAGAAACAGATAAAACAAAAGCAAAATAATCAAATTGCTTTCTCTCACTCCCTTTCTGTTCTCTTTTTATCTCTGATTCATTGTCTCTCTCTCTCTCTCTCTCTCTCTCTCTCTAAATATATATATATATATATATATATATATATATGTTACTATACTTGGTCGTTACCAAACATATATAGCGATAAATGAATATTCAATGAATATAATTATAGAAGTATATCTTTATGCAACAGAACTGTCATTATTTGAATACGTGATTTCCTATGTATTCAACGATGTGCACACTCATACACATTGACGCATATATATATATATATATATATATATATATATATATATATATACTGAGGTATGTATTTATCGTCTGCAGAAATATACAACTCCGTGTATACCTTAAGTACTTATGGCTGGTGTAGTTATGTTTTAGCTCCTCTAGAGCGTAAGTAGATTTCTTTTTGTCTTGCTGTGTATTGAGTTGATATGATTAATGCGTCTTGCCGAATTTAGTTGATATATTGTCTGACACGCCCAAGATGGGAGCGCGATGACTTACATGTTTCTATCTATTTCTAGATAATATTATCTATAATGAAAAAGTGGGTGGGATTTGTGAAGTAAGGCACTTAGGATTTATGACTTTTAAACTTGGTTCGTAAGTAGAATCTTAGACAACAGTTACTGTATGGACCCTTAAAAAAAGAAATAATGATTCTTTAACAGTGCTCACATTGTGAAAACACTCTGGTTAAATATTTTGCAAGTTGTTTGAAATAATGGTGGTATAATTTAAGTAATATTGCATTGATTATATTTTTTGTATATCTAATTTTACATTTTATACTTCTACACTTAATTTGTATTTTAATCTAAAAATTGTATGTATAAATTGTTAAAAGTGAAAGCATAAAAAGAACGCAAACAAGAAACAAAAAGACAAAAAATAGCAGCCTGGTCTCCTCTACTTACTAATAAATATTTTGCTGTTATGACAACAGGGATCATGTTTGCTTATTTCTCCATGTTAACATAACAACGAAATATCTCATCATTAAGAAAGGTAAATCAGACTGCGTAACCAACAAATATATAAAATCACACTTTTTATATTGCTTTTTACAATAATGTTCAGTCTGTAAAAGACCTAAGAGCAATTCGAAGTAGAGTTTTACAGATTAAGAGGCACAGTTTATGGGGATATGTTGGGGAAGATAACTGCTAACTCTATACTTGAACAAATTAAGTTTGTAGTAATCGAGGAAGCATCCTCTTGAGTGTTTTTTCCATAAAGTAGTGGTTCGTGGGAAGGAACTGTCCGAGTGTAAAACTTATATCTAACCAATGAAATACGAAAAGAATGAGGGGGATTCTCTGTAATGTGCGTATCATTGCGGGTCTAAACTCTGATGGTTTGGGCTGGTAGGACTCAGGAATGTGAGAAAATGGTTGTAAGTTGTACAAAAGAAGATGATGAAATGTTCCGAAGGCTAAAGTGCTTTCGTGGAGATTTGGACTTTGTGAACTCATATTATACAGGAGTAAAAAAAAATAACTCATCTCTTACAAAGAACAGAGATGATTTTGAACTCTATGGAGACTGGAAAGAGAAAACTGGGGAGCTCCTACCCATATATGGCAGCAATACTCCATTTTCAGCCTGTAAGGTTAAAGGAGAGAAGAGGATAGAGTCAGGTACTTACTGGAGCGCTAAGAACACAACATTTTTCCAGCGTCTTCATCGGTGGATCATATATACGAGTTCCACTTGATGTCTGGATTGAACTTGTTCCAATAGGCACTAAAGGCATGAAAACGCTCCCCTGAAAAAATACTCGTTCATCCTGATAGGCAAAAATTCAGAGTCCGTTTGGTGATGATGGAATGTCACTAGTTCAATTTTCGAGACATTGACTATGCAGCTAGTTTTTCCCACTGAGCTGTTCGAGATAGGTCAGAGGAGCGATCAGCTGCTAGGCCCTAGTTATGGGTGTGCACTTATATACCGTTGTATCATCAGCATAGATATTCGCAAAAGATCGGAATATATTCTCAGGCAGATCATTTATGTAAACCAGAAATAGAGTTATACTGAGAAGCGAGTCTTGGAAAACGCCGGTGTTGATTCCTAGAGCCTTCGCTAACAATTTCCTTCAGGCATCTACCCGTTAGGAAGGTCTTGATAATTGAGAAGACTCTTCCAATCTTTTCATACCTAGAGAGATTGTACAGCGTCTCTCTACCTTGTCAAAAAACTCTTTGAAATATCTAATAGAATCGTCCTTGCGATGTACTTATTGTTTTACCGATTCTTTGAGTAGAATAGATATCAACATTAAACCTTTTACATGCGTCAATTTCAAAACAAAGAATGAAACTGTTTTGGATCTTCGTCGCCAATTTGTTGTGCAGTTGTTGTGGTGAAATTTCGCCGCCAAGTTATAGTGACCAGGTTGGTCGGAAGTAAGACACGGTACAAAGGAGGTAGGTTCAAAACAGGGTATTAGTATAACAAGAACAACATATACAAAAAGTGTTAGTAATAAGTAAATAGAAATAAGTCAAAATGGTACAGTTACGCTGCTTATTGCCTGACTAGTAACTGGCTTTAACTGCGTACTTGGCAATATTTAATTGCCTCCACACTTAAGACAAAATCTGGCACAAGGCCTTTTTAATATGGGTAATCCGCGCTATATAGCCCGTGCAAAAATTTAAGTCTAATTTCCCCCAGACGAGACTCTACTCTTCGGCGGAGCCTTGACTGTGTTATTACTCTCCGCCCGAAAGCAGTGAGTTCGACAATGCGCAAGGCAGAAACTGCCGTACTTGACTGTCCTTAACTGCCTTCTGAAGATAAATTATATAGTAAGAGGAAGAGTCCATTCCTCGTAGGAGGGCAAAATAACAGAAACTTATTCATGATCAACATGTTGGTAGTTAATCAATATTCGATAAGCAGTAATTGTTGTAAATTTTGTTAAATACTGTAGTGGCCTCGGCTATGTTTGTCAAATTGGCCTTGTGCCAAACACAACCGAAGTTCCCACAATTTAAAATATCAGAAGGTTGAAGGTTGGATGTTGGATTGTGAAAGAATAAAATAATCGTTTTCTATGTTAAAGTACATTTTTATTAACCGAACAGAATACCAAATTTGTAAGAAGAAAATGTTCAAAGAAAAAATGTAATTAACGTAATTATATGTTTTAGAGAAATAGTAGTAAGGAGTTAAATGAATTCAGCTTATTGTTGATAGTAGCAGAATGTGTGTATGTAGAAAGATGAAAAGGTTACTAATAAAGTCTGTGTTCTTTTCTTTTTTATGGCCGGCGAGAAAGGAAAAAGGAAAGTGAAGCAATAAAGGAAATCATACTTATCGGAGTTAATAATAGGAGTCAATTGAAGCATCTTGTTGTTGTTGTCTTCTTCCTCTTTGTTGACCGCAAGAATGTTGAGGATGGAGAAGAAGAGGTAAAAGAAATTAGCATAAGTGAAGGAGAACGAATGTGTGACACGATCTTTGTATGTCGGGTCTTACTTGAAGTTTCTTTTGTTACATTTAAGCGTGTCGTCTCTGTGCTGGTCCCATCTGACTGACTTTTGCTGGTCAAGGGACCTGGTTAAGTAGTGGAATTTAGTCATGTGACTGGTTTGAAACGGCATACGCATTTTCTAGGTGTTAAGAAAAATTGACCGGGGTCATAGATCAATTTGCTATTTCCCATCCAATCAGAATTCAGAATCTTAATTTTCACACTGACTTCTAAAATTTGCCTTTGTCTGGGTTTTTCCAAAATGTTTTCAGTCGTTCTAATCCATTTTTGCGGTTGTGCAATTTTACTTTTTTGCATTTCAGTTAACTGTTGATATAGGATTTGTATCCTATAATACCAATATTGTAAATAATTCTAAAATTGATACATTAAATAGATTTTTTAGAACTGCATTCACTCCTTACATTCATTTAATATAAAACTGAAAAAAATCATTAAAAAGCAATAATAAATTCATTGTTGTAAATTTAAAAAAAAACAATGGTTTTGATAATCCAACAATTTTCAGATTTAAAAATTACTTCGAAAAATATACGAATTGAACATTTAATGTTTCTTTGAATCATACTTATTTCAAAATAGATTTTTCTTTTTAAATCATGTGCACATTCTGTTGACTGTATGTTCATTTAATGTAGAAAAACCATAGAATTAATTCAGTGAATCGAATCATTGTTTTAGATGGGATAAATATTTAACCTGTCGAGTTTATACTAAGAAGACAAGTCAAAATCGTATAATTTTACGGAGGTCTAACGTTACGACGTAATTACTCAAAAATTAGAAACAATTAATCTAAACACTGATTTATGATGAGTAAAAACATCATAAAAGATTTGAAATATAAATTCTCAATGAATCTTACTCGTTCTTCACTTTAAAGCGTATTTATATAATGTCCTTACCAAATGACACGACACACCGGAAATATTAATGCTTATGTTTTGAACATTTTACGGATGACGTGTAAAATAAAAAAAATAAAGCAAAAGTATTCAGTGTCTGTTATCATCGTGTGTCTATTTCGAGTTTAACTATATGACCATTTATGACTATTTAATTGCCCCGCTGGTGTGTTTGTTCGTCGCTCAAAATGAGGTTGGTGAATCGAAATCGACAAAATAGGGACAGAAAATAGCATAAGAATTTTTATGGTAAGCAAAAAGTGAAATAAAATAAACCAGCCGCAATATTTCTTAAATAGCACCAACTTTCATATCTGCTTCGTTGGTGTCTCTGAATCAATAATATTTTTTTTAACAATTATTTTCTCCAAAGTATAGCAGTCAAGTAAACATGCTTGGAATAAAATAAAAACTCAATATCACGTATGTAAATAGATATGTGCGTCGTGGCTGCGATTTATATATAAATATATGTGTGTGTGTGTGGGGATATCGAAAAGTTACCGGATAAAATATCAGGACATACGTGATCATTCCCCTCTAAGATTTCCATTGTAGCATGAAATGATGTTTGACCCTCCCTTTTTTTGTTATTCATTTACGTAAGGTTTTTAGGTATGTTGCCTACTGTTGGGGTACAGTGGATATCGACTCGGAACGACAAATTGGGAAGCCGAGTTCGAATTCTAGTTGAATTCCTTGAATTCATTTACGCACAAATACCCTTGGGAAAGGTATTAATCCGTCTCTTCCCTCTAGTTATGGGTTAAATAACAGGACAGATTGAGTTCTATAGCTTTGACTGGCAATCAGTCAACCGAAGAAAGCAATAGCTACCTACTGCGGGATAATCTTGTGCCCAATCAGTCATGTCTCTTTTGAGACATGATCGCCCAAAGCGTGTATCACGTATGGCACTTAACTGACTGACCTACTGTTCGCCTAAGCCCATCTTGCCTTCAATATATCCTTTGAGTGTCAATTTTTCCAAGCCCTCTTTATTTGTCCTCGAATTTCCAACTCTCTCTCTCTCTCTCTCTCTCTCTCTCTCTCTCTCTCTCTCTCACTAAGTATAAATGTCTTGTTTTCTTTACATTTTTCTTAAGACTTTTTCGTTGCTTATACAACTGTATTCTCGGTAATCTTTGTATAGAATTACATCCTCGTTGCTTCAAGTCTCCTCTTCATTTTTGAAGGAATTATTTAGAGTTTATTCCCATGGAAGAGGATTGGTAATTATATAAACTCCAGTAAATATCATATTTGTGAGAGAACTGATGGAATGTTTGGCAGCTGGCAATATACATTAATTCACGATGTTTTTCCGCATTTTCTGATATTTCACTGTTGATTGTTCACTCTAGACGCTTATCATCTTTAATTGACACTCGATAAGCTTTGAAAGGCGAATATCATAATAACTTGTTACCAAAATCAAACCTTGATATCTCGATTTGTCAAATATCGACATGATCGCAGATCCGTTTCAACACAATATTACAAAACCTTCGCCTAATAAGTAACTAGGACGTAGCCCATTGGTAAGCGAACACAGTTGGCTGAGTACCAGTGGGTGTTATTTCCGGACATATTGCTATTACAATCACAGTCTGTACAGCAAACGTTATTCTTATTAGATGTCCTGTTTGAAATAGACGTTCTGGTTTTTATTTTATTTTAAGCAGTATGTATTACGTCCATATATATATATATATATATATATATATATATATATATATATATACCTTCGCTCACGAGAAAACTTTATCAAAAAAGAATGTGCTCTCCGACATTAGTTCGAACCTGAATATAATTTACTCAAGCTATGATGCAATACTCTCCGAAAAATGAAAATTTTCCAATAGTATCTACCATATGTAATTTTTTAGAAGTTATTTTAATTTTCCGAATTCTGAAATTAGATTTTGAATTTACAGTTTTTATCTCAAATTAATAAAAAATTATTTTCCATGTTTTTGTTTTTTTTATTTTATAACATATAGGCAAAAACATTTGTTTTTGAAAAGTTATTTTCTTATTATGGTACCAAAATTTAGTTGAATTATATCAGTTTCTATTATTCTATTATTATTGTTGTTATTATGTTTGTTGTATTTCAGGTCAGATTAAGTAGGGAGAGTAAGTAGAGTAAACAAGGACTAGCTCAAGAGTTATATCTAGGAAGTCTACTTTTTAGATTAGTTTTTATAGTAACCTTAAGGTTAAAACTTTTCAGTTCTCTATATTTTATTTTTTTAATTCTATTGGTATCAGAAAGAGAAAGATCATTTGATATACGCCCCAAATTTAACCAGATGATAAGTACTAAGTTAGTGCATAAATTCCTAAAATTAGTTGAAAAACACATGTTTTAAAATAACCCCCTAAGCAAAATATTTAACAGAAATACTCTGAAATTGAGCTATAGCTGTATGGATAACCTTGAGAAGATCATCAGAAAACAATAGAATTTTAAGCAGATGTAATAACCTAAACAATCAACAAAATCCTAAAAAATCAATCATTGCAATTACCGAAAACCTATTGCCATTAGAAAATACATGTCTAACTGATTCTATAGTCTACCCTTGATCTATTTCTACCATAGAAAATCCCACATTAATAAAATTTTATATCGCTTGTACCAAGAATCATTTTAAAACCTGCCATTATTCTCACACCTTATCTTAACACAATAGCACATCACTTTCTATTTATTATTGGTAATTAAAAGATGCCAATAAAACTTCTACTCTAGAATGGAAAATATTAAAAAACAGCCTATGTTTGCAGAAAAAATTACAAATTATCAAATTCCCAAAACTAAACTTACTCAATAACCCTAACGAAGTAACTTCCATTTGTCATAATCGTCTAAAACATACCCTAAAATATAGTTAATCTTTCCTAATATCATATAACTAGACATCTATAATCTATCCCCTAGAATATATTGATTGATTCTCTCATCTTCTGATAATTAATTTGATTATAGATAATCAGATAGATCAACTATATATGTTTGACGTGCAATGTATTAAAAAAAACTTTCCCGTCTTTGTCTCTTGTTCACTACTTTAAGTTGAAAAATAACTTTAAAAAATTCTTTAACCGTTGCACCATGACACGCGATAACTTTTCAGACTTGCTAAATGCTACATGCGTATTATTCAGTTTATTTCATCAATGGCATAGAAAATGTCTGGGTCTCAAATCATTTCAAATCTCTAACCCCCTTTACTCTTACAGTCAAATTTCTTTTATCCATCAGGACCTGGCTTTCTATTGATTCACTGAGATAAACCCTTCGAAAATCCTCATATCCTTAATTGTCTGGATTTGGTAAAAACTGTGTTGTTTTTAAGCTTCTGTATATAATGTTACCTAACAAAAATATTTCACTGCCTGACGAGGTGCTAATAAGATAGTACCGAAACATAACGGCTCTTGTGTTTTTATTATAAACTTATATTAAAAATATTACCATATATAATGTTCTACTAAGTATCGAGCACTCTTAATGAAATAAATCACAACAAGCAGTGCACTGTAACCCATTATTTTTACTACTTCTAAGATGTGTGTGTGTGTGTGTGTGTGTGTGTGTGTAATAAAATGATTTGTATATACAAGATATAAAAAAAAGGTATGTGAAAAGTAATTTGTGAAAATCTATTGGATTTTTGTTCATTTCGTTATCAACATTCTTGTCTGAATGAACAATGTCAAAACAAATTAAAAGAATTTAAATTTTATAAACTTTTCAAATTAATCACAGTTTAATCGTCTCTAAATAGCAAAGTTTCCTCGGTAACAATATAGATATTTTCTTTCTTTTTTTTTTTTTTTTTTTTGATAATGCTCGACAGACGGAAACGTTGACAACAAAATAAACAAATTTTACCCATACAACTGGTTTTCATAGATTCTTTTTTTAAAAAAGCATGTCAATTGTACACTATGTCCGATGCGCTTGTGTTATTAACTCTGTCCATCGAAAGTCGAAATGAACAGATATAAAACCCCGAAATACGGTTCTAAAGAATGTCACTCGTAGATTGACAAATGCGATAACTCATCGTCAGATTTGGCCGTCTTCTCAGTTTTATCCGATTTTATGTCTTATAGTGCAGCTTTCAGTTTTATTCCATTGAGATATGAAGAAAGTGATTCGCGTTTTCGTAAGATAAAAGGAAACTCTGTCTTTGGTTAGAAATCAGAGTTTTCCTTCGTGAAGATTCGATTCCATGGTTATTGGCTTATTTCAGGTTGTCGTGTTGGAGTCGCGACTGTCATGGTCTGACATTTAATTCTTCATGGCATTTTACTTGACAAAAGGAATTATTTGTACTACATATTTTCCCTCCAAATATTACACAGAAGTCTCTTCTTAGAATCCCTGACTGCGATTGGCATAGGCTTCAGTAACAATAACTTATCAAGATGAGTTACAATGAGACTAAGCGCTGGGAGAGGTGGAATAATGCGTTTGCTAGTATATTCAAGATATAATGATATAATAAATCTAGACGGGAATTTGAACACATTTTACGGTTTGGGTTTTTTCTAGCTGACAACCTTTTCTTTTATGAATCATTTCGAGAAGACTAAATGAGTAAACACTCATTTTCGTATGTTGTCGAATCTAGGACACATTGTGTTTCACTATATGAGAAAAAGTTAATCACTTATTAAAATAATAATCCAAAATAATTTTTCTTTAGGGGAAAACATTCATTTAAATTTACCTCATGATCCACTAAACGAACTTTAATACTTTCGACTGACCTGTTTGATGTATTGACTGATCAGTTGACCCATTGATCTTGATCCCTAATTGGCAACAAACTTTGTAATTTCCTGTTTTCCTTGCCGTGTAAAATGTCGGTATAAATACCAAAGGTCCCGTACATTGTGGATTTTGTTAATAGGTAGCATATGTCAGTGAACTCAAATGTCGAAATTGCGTCAGCCTGAAAACATTAAATTTAACGCAAACTGACCAAAGATACTAAGATATTTTTTCTTCTTTTTTCCCCTCCCTCATCTCTAGCGCAGAATTCAGCGTAAGAAGAGAAGAAGAACGAGGAAGGATTTGGGAAAAGAAACACAAATAGAAAAAAATAGACGTGAACTCATATAACCTGGGATTGGGTAGTAATCGATAGGCCGAACTTTTTCCTGCATGACATAAACTCCGTATCGATTAGAAGAAATGAGATCTGTATATCGCGTGAACTGCATAAGAAAATTTATTCATACAATGGCACCGAAAGTCAGTAAAACGACATGGAGTGAGACGGTGACTGAAATGTGTATCGACGAAAAGTTAATAATCCTTCTAATGAGCATATTTTATAAACTGGGTTTTAAAAGTAATTATTTTTAGTCAGTTGATTGCAACATCTGTTTAAAATTAAAAGAATGAATTTATGAACATTTAGAAAATCTTTAAATATTTCCGATATTTGATATGCAATTTGTTGTTTTCTTGGGTTTTTTTTAACATAATATTTCAGCCGATATACTCTTAAGCTTTCAGGTGATGTTTCGAAAATTGCTAATTTTTCTTTTTTATTTCATTCATTTTCATTTCTTCAAAAAGAAGATTGCACTGCAACAAAATCCCAAGACCGTGTGTTTTATTCATTCTATAAAATCTTGGCTGCTTCATGTTTTATTCATTAGATCGAGATAAAAAAATAAATTTGAATTAATTTATCCATGAATTCTCTGGGTATTTATTGACATATGTTGTTCTATCGAGTGTGAAGAATTCTCTCATTCATTTCAAATATATATATATATATTCAAAGTCACTTAGCGATTACAACCTAATGTCTGAAGAATGACAAAAAATTTGTCGATAGATATGTTGCCATAAAAACTCAAAAACGGTTGTCCAGGTAATTTACGGAATCATTTTAAAAGAGTTTTGATTTTAAATGTTTTTATCGATACCAAAGCATCGCCTTCGCAAAACTTACACCTGGTTTTACAGGTGTTTTAAGAAAAGAAAAAAAGGGATTCTTGGTGTTTTGGATTAAAAAGTTGAAAAAGCTTCCAAGCGGTTTTGAGATCATTCTCTGGGTGGGGAGGTGATAAAAAGTTATATACATTGTTTAAGTGGAAGACACTAACAAACAGCGTTATACTTGTGTATTTGATGATATGAAATTTCCCTAAGCAAAGAAAATGGAGCAATCTACCCCATGGAGTGAATAGAGGGTACGGTTGAAAATTCCAAGAAGCTTGGTGAATATTTTTTTAAAAAATCATATCACCCCAAGCAAGGCGATAACGCCACTGATGCGCAGGGGGCTATGTAAGGGTAAAAAGAATGGAAAAGAGAAAACTGGAAACCGCATCCTAAACAGGAAACAAGGGATGAGCCTATTCACCTGTTCAATAGATGTGGATGGCGTGTGAACCGGGCAATAGTTTAGTCTATCTACTCCAACTGAAAAAAATAAAATAAAATAAAAAAGAAAAGAGTGAAAAGATTGGAAAAGACAACACCGGAAACTGCATCCTAAACAGGAAACAAGGGATGAGCCTCTTCACCTGTTCAATAGTTGTGTATAAGAGACATTTGAAGATAGGTAGGATGTACAAGAGAAAAAGTTTTATTTTAATAACATAACACACACACACACACACACACACACACATATATATATATATATATATATATGTATACTTTAACATTGTACACCCCATCTATCTTTAAAAATGTTTATATATATATATATATATATATATATATATATATATATAGTATATATAGTTTTGGAATTTGCTTGAAGCATTGTGTATATTATGTGTAAGAGTAGGTTTTAAAGGCTATCACAATGCGTTTAGTAAAATAAAGTAAGATAAAAGGAGTGTTGGGTATTACCTATTTATTATTCATTAATATTTCGAGTTCAAAATCTCATCTTCAGAATGGTAGGATAGCTTGTTTTCACGTTCGCTTGAAGACTGTGCCTTTCAACGAATGGTCATTTTTCGCTGCTACTGCTGTCGTTAATTGTAGTGAGTGTGTGCGTGTGTACCTGTAAGTGTGTTTGCGTATGTATGTGTGCGTGTGTGTATGGTTTAAATATGCGTGTATTTTGAATGGAATGTAAGGAGGGGTGTGTGTGTGTGTATATATATATATATATATATATATATATATATATATATTAGTTGTTTCTTTATGCGGAAACATCCAGCATTAATATCCAATTTTCAAGTCCACAATTAAATCCCTTTCTATTGATTGAGGTTTACTTCCTACCCTTTTGTTCTCTATTTTAGTTGTTGTGCTCGTTGAAAATCACAATTGACATTATTTGCGATATTTGGTAAAATTATTTGAGGCGTCGTAGTGCTAGTCGACGATGCGTCAAAAAAGAATGGCCTTCGCTGTCGTAGAGAAGGTGTATTCGCTTGAAGCCCTTGTTAATCATTTATCTGAGAAAGCGGTTTTATATAAGTAGGAGTTTTTAAACGTGTTGAGCGATATCCTGATGAGGCTATTTTAAAACTTGATACAACTTCTTGGGTTATCTCGCGGTGACAAAACCTCGCCGAGCGCAGAGTTTATTCTCTCTTCAATTTCTTTCTCTCCTATAATAAATGTGTTGCAACTGATCCATAGAAAGATGTATTTGATGCGTTTCGTATTTACTAATTCCAGAATTTTTATGGATTCAGGTCTTTTGCTATCATTGCTTTCAGTCCAAGTCATAGTTTCTGTTTTGCAGATGTTTACTTAGATTCGAGTGTTGATTTATATATAAATGAATCTTTTTAAATGTTTGCTGCTGAGTCTTTTTGAGTTTAAATGCTTTCAAGATAGATTTTGTAACCTTTCTTTATTTTATTCAGAATGTTAATAACCTGCATTTACACGTAAGAAACTCTATATTAGAATATAATTTTTTTCAACATTGCAACCGAAAGAAAAGCTTAGAATAAAAACTTACAATGTTCAAAACTAATAAAAAACTAAAAGATAAGCGAACTTCCGTCTCGTTGGGTATTGTCTATCCATAAAACAAGAAGTAAGGAAAAAAATTCCAGTTCCTTTCTTGTAAACAATCAAAGGCAGAAAAAAAAACAGCAAGTCTATCAAAATGGTTGTTACAAAGCTGTGGGCGAATCCTAGATTTATTCGGTAACTTTACTTTTGCCGTTTCACTTCGTTTTATCGTTGGTGCATGGATAGGGGGGTATAGCACCTTGAAATGGAACAGTTTTCGTTCGACCTGCTTGGTGGCTAAGACTGTTATGTGTTTGCTACCAGTGTTATTGATAGGTGTTCGAGCTCAAACAAAAAAAAGTTTCAAACAAGCCTTCTTCGCTTATGAAACAGATGCAGCCTACTTTTGCGTCGCCATTAACCACCCCCATTTGTACTTTGAGCAAATTAAGTGAAACTCATTATCTCGATTTTATTCGTTGATGATCAACGTATATGAAGGGCTGCAATTTAAAATAGCTTATTTATATACATGCGCACTTATGCAGAAAGGAAAATAGCTACACGCACACATACATGCACACACACATGTAGTTATATACGCTTTTATTTGGGTACATGTTTATACGTATATATTTTTGACACAACACATATTTATATAAAAGAAAACGGTTTTTCTTTACATTGTATAAGTATACACCTACCTACCTACCAACCCACACACGCACAAACATATATATATATATATATATATATATATATATATATATATATATATTGTTCTATTCCCCCATTTTTCTCTCAATATATATATATTTATATATGTATAAACGTCTAAATAAAAGTACCAGCTAAAATGTATTTCAGGAATCACACGCAAGCGTGTAAAAATTCTTTTCATGGTAACAGATAGATGTGCGGATGTCTATAATTACCCTGAATACACACTGCTAGATAGAACTATGGACTAATATGTAACCACACACACACACACACGCACACACACACACACACACACACACACAGAGACGCGCGCACACACACACACACACACACCTTTTCTAATTAGAACGGTTTCACACTCTTATAAATCTTATTAAATTTAGAGAAAGATTTTGGGATCTCTCTCTCTCTCTCTCTCTCTCTCTCTCTCTCTCTCTCTCTCTCTCTCTCTGGTTAATTTTGATTTGCTTGATTTGTTTTCTTGGTAAATCCTGAAAGAAAACGAAAATTCTATTAAGAAAAAGAAGAAGGATGAGAAGAAGGAGGAGGAAAAGATTTGTAGTAGTTTGAGAGAACAAAAGATAGCTTAAAACAAATCAAGATGGAGAATCCTAAAGACAAAAGAGAAGGGAAAACTTAATGAGAAAGGTAAGAATATAAAATGAAGTGGAACTAAAAGAAACGGAAACGGGCTGGAACAAAACGAGGAGATAAAAAAAAAAGTTTTAAAAACAGTAGAGAAAAGTGAAAATCCCCAAAAAGACAAAAATTAAGCAAAAAAAGAACCATAAAAGAAACAAGTCCTTGCGCATCAAGCAGAAACGAAGCTTAAAAATTATGACAGGAAAAGCTAATAAAATAAGCAAGATGGCAAACGGAAGTGGCAAATGCGCAAACTCCCTGCTGGCCATGCCTAGTTGCTGGCTTAGCCCGACTGCATTTCTAGCCTTCAGCTGCTTTGTGCCGGATGCAGTGGTTTAAGAAATAATAGAATCGATACGCCTTGCTTACAAAACGAGAGAGAAAAAAATTTTAAATAATGTTGTATATAGAAAGAGAAACGTGATCTCGTGAGATTTCTATTTAAGTCGACATGCCATTTAACGAAACAAACGAGGAAAGTATTTGCTTGATTAACGGCATAAAGCAGATATCAAGTAAAGTTTATTGCATGCAAAGATATAAAACAAAATGAACCCGGCACTGCCCGACAGATAGTATATTTTATCATCTTTAAATAGCAAACTTTGTTTAAATATATCTAATAAATGGTTAGATAAATATGGAAAGACTGGAATTGGCGTATAACACGTTTGTTTTTACGAATTTCTCATTTTGATAAGAATATCCAAAGGGAGTTGTTACTCCGATGCTTTTGGTTTAAAATTTGCCAGCTTGATAGAACATATTAGTTTAACTTGTTATGAAAGCCAGAAAATTTAATCTAAACATACATTCAGTTTCACTATAACAGAAGCGCTTTATATATATTTTTCTAATTTTTTCAGAAATTAAAAAATGATCGTACTTGCATACATTATATATATATATATATATATATAATTTTTTGCTTGGTATAATTTTTATTCAGTCAATTTGCAACTGAGTACGCGACAAAAAACAACGTCACTGGAGGCTAAAGAAAGAAGTAAGGCAGTGAACCATGAAAGAGATTGCCATCCAATCAGACTTTACAAAAGCAATTACGTAATAAACAGTATCCAGTTCACCTGAGGCGTTATTTTCATCTCTATTTAGATCAAATCTTTTCTTAACAAAAATTGCGTTCAGTCGTTGATAAAAGCTGGGAACATCGCAGTAAATTAAACAGAAAATGCTTAGAGCTGCACAACATGATTGGCAATTAGCTTTTTAATTTTTCCTTCAAGAATGGCCGTTAAAGAACGTGCCTCGTTAAACTTGATCAGAAGTTTTACCTATTGATTTTATTTTGATATTTTTTCGTATCTAGACCGATCTATATATCTATGGATCTATGATAAATATCCGGTAAGTTACAGATATAAATCGACTTGAATTAAAGCATTTGCATTTATCGAATAAATTGATAGCCACTCTTTTTAGGGATGTAAAATTTGTGCCATTTTTTGACTATTTAGAGCATTGTAAGTGCAGTCAAATATTGTAACATGAAGAACAGATTAAACGAGTGCGCTGATCGAAAGAGAACAGGTGAGTTGCATAAGGTTGTCACATGACAGAAGAGTGATTGAAACGATAGGGTTGTGACGTTTTACCACATTCACTGCATAGTCCAAAGAACTATTTGAACTGTTCTTTGAATATTCCAGAACCTATACTGAAACCAGATCGCCTGCATAAGGATAGGAAATGGATTCTATAAATATAGAAAAATAGAAATAAATGTTTAAGACAAGGATTTATTTTCTCGCCGAATGTTCAACCTTTAGAGTGAGGTGATTCTGGAAGAATTAAAATTCTTATCAGTATTTACTGTCGGCGGCCATAATCTTAACAAATAAAATTTGCAGATGACACATTAAAAAGAAATTGAAAAGAAATGACTAAACATTAATTGCAAGAAGACAGAATGCCTTATTGTCAGCAAAAGGAAAAACCCAAGATGCAAATTACAAATTGGAGATGCCAATATCAAGTAAGTACAACAATTTAAATATATGATAAATATTTTAAAAGAGGACGGAAAATACGACACTGAAATTCGAAGATGCATTAGAATAGCAAATGATGCTTTCCAAAAACTAAACAGAGTATTAAGAAACAAGAAAATCTCATTAAAACAAAGTAAAGAGTATTCAACAGTTATGTCACATTTGTCCTCCTACATGACAGGGAATGCTGGACAATTTCCTCACAGATGAAGAAGAGACGAAGCAACAGAAATATATTCCTACAGAAGGATACTGAAAATACCATGAACTGAGAATCTGAGCAATGACGAGATTTTAAAGAAAATGAAAACAAAAACGATACTTTTACTTATCACCAGAACAAGACAGTTGAAATTTTTATGGCACTCAGAGGACATATTGAAGGTAAGACGGAGTGAGGAAAGCAACGCAAAACCTACCTAACAGGCAATAGGAGAGATAGCAAAAAAAAAGCTACTAAAAGATACAAAAGACATGAAATTAGAAGAGCAATGATTACCCACGTCATCCTGAAGTGACACGACACAGAAGAAGACAATTTACGTTTGAGGCTATATAAACGGTCAAGAATTCGATAGAAAAAATCTATTAATCTCGATTAATTTGTTGAAAAATCAGATTGTAGTGCATAATACCTATATAATAACATTTTCGATTAGTATATTGTTGTAGGGTAGCTTTCGCACTAAAGGTTATAATCATGCTATGTTGGATGCTAATCGACTTAACGCAGCCAAAATGTTAGGAACTTGGTAGTCGTCCACTGAAAGCTGACTCCTTAGTATTCGACTAACTATCGACTAATATCAACTGCCTAGTACTTCTTCTTAACTCCTATAGAACTCTAAAGAACTCCTATGAACTTTCCAAGAACTCCTAAGAATTTCTGCCATTAACATCCTGTTAACTCTTATTAATATAGGAGGGAGAGTCCATTATCTGAGGAATAGGTTTGTTTCTCCATAACACACACACACACACACACGCACACATATATATATATATATATATATATATATATATATATATATATATATGTGTGTGTGCATATATTTTATATATATATATATATCATACGTTTCGGATATCCCTTTTATTTATCTATCTGAAGATTTTTCACATTACTTTTAATCAAATCATACATATTCATATTCATATCTATTTATATCTAAGTCATATTTTTACTATATTTAACTGAAACCAAAGGTTGTAGTAACTTTAAAGCCAATGATGAAGTGTCAAGATTCAGAATCAAATTGGTATCTTCATTAAGATATACATTACCCCATTGAAGATTTTTAAAAAATATAAACGTGTTAAAGGCATTGGTGCAATCTTTAAAGTGAAGAAGTAGTTTCGCGTCGTACCGAGGTCGCATTATTATAAGTATACTCTTCTGCAGAGGTGCAGTCGGAGTAATCTGAAGCCCCAATCGACAGGACATAGATAGATAGATAGATAGATAGATAGATAGATAGATATGAATACATGCACACACACACACACACACACACACGCACACACACACGCACGCACACACACACACACACACACACACACACACACACACACATATATATATATATATATATATATATTATCCATTTTTAAACGAGTTATTTCGCTATATAACAGTGAATGCTGGACAATTTCCTCACAGATGAAGAAGAGACTTGAAGCAACAGAAATGTAGTCATACAGAAGGATACTGTATAACATATATAACTCGAAATAACTCGTTTAAAAATGGATAATATTTAAAAGTTCTACAATATAATTGTATCGAACACTTTTTAATACAAATGTGTACTGGTCTAACTCTATTATGACCATAAACAATCAATATATACATAACCTATATAGTTTTAATGTTCAAATCTTTAAAAAAAATTAGAAAAGATATATTATCCTAATTGAAGTTATGTATCCTAAAATGCGATTATTGTTTAACAAACAGTTGAAACGAATAAGTTATCTCTAAATAATCCTTATTTTACTGGTCTAAATCCTCTTTTGACGAAAAGCCTCTTCAATGACTGCCCGCATAATCAGAATTTATTGACAGTCTTTAGTTCCGTTATGTCACCCCAGACGTCAAAGTAGATATGACAACAGCTACATCACTGATTCATGTCACATTCATAACTTATCATAATAAAGAACTTATATACAGACTGCATCAAGCAATTGAGACCAAATTATAATATAAATTAAATGCAAAAACATTTTAAAAATTAACATATTTAAAATATGAATGTGTACACGGGGTCAACTCAGAAAAACATGTCATTCATTAAAACCGTCGTCACTCTCAAGGAATGTCTTGATGCTACCAAAGAAAATGCTGCCTACGTGTGTCAGAATTTATAGGAATGTGTTCCGAGATATTTATTTAAATTCTTTTCAAATATCACTTCTGAACGCGTCAGTTTTGCGGGTCGAAAATCAGAAAAAAGTACAAACAATAATATATGTTATCCAAAATAATCTAAAAATCACAATTAAATTATTTTACAGAAAACAATTAAATAGTAGATACAAATTAGCATAAATTTACAAGAAACATAATATATGGATATGTATTACGTAAAAGCCAATTAAACTTATTATTTACTATAAAAAAAGCAAAAAGCCTCTAATATGATCACCAACAACAATACAAGGAAAAAAATCAAAACTTTTAATGAATCCTCATGCCCATTTGGAAAATAACTCTATTAATAATGGAAAATCAAAGAACGCATATATTGGTCATATGCAACTTACATTAGCCTGTAGATTAACTTGCCATCTATATGATACAGTCTGCATAAAATCGCACGTCACTAAACAGCAATAACCTAAACACAATACGATATCAAACAAATATTTATACATAATAAAAATATAATAGATAAAGTATAAAAAGTTACTACAAAAATTAGAGGTTCTAGCCATAAAAATAAACAAGCTTTAATTATATTTTTTCAGTTTACTAAGATTTAATATCTTACATATTAAATGCTATTAATATATACTTAATAAATAGATATCTTAGTAATAATATATATTATATATCCCTAGATATTTCGAAAGCATTTGATAGGGTAGCCTCCTGCACAAGCAACAGGGCTATGATATAACTGAACGAGTTCGATTTAATCCTATCGTTCCAGTCAAATCCTAAAATGATGCTCGTTCTGAATGGGCATACTTCCAAACCCTTTCATGTGAACACAGGTATCCCCCAAGACTCCATCCTAGGCCCTACGGAATTGGTACGTCAACCAACGTCTATAGCCACTGGATTGTCTCAAAGAGTTGTGAGTTCAATACCAGACTACAGCCATGATGAACTAGTAACTTACAGGGTTAGAGGTAGATAACTTATGACTTCAAGAAAAGGCATTAGGCAAGGAAAGGAGTTCATATACCCCAGTGATTGTAATAAAGGGTTCGGTTCGAAATTCCTAGCACCTGAAGAAGGCCGGAGCGTACAACAGGTGAAACATCGTACAAATGGCAACAAAGGTGAAGACAATAGTCCGAATAATGTAAATACTATAAACAATACCTCATCTGAGAAATATAGACAAATAGCTGACTGAGTTTAGTAGAAACAAAAGAAGATACATGTAAGAACGGTCTGGGGACTCAAAACAGAATTCCTTAGCCGGTAGGAGATGCTCACCGAACATAAACACCAAAGCCATGCATATGGACATTAGTGTCCTTCTGAAAGAGCGGAAGATAGCTAGAAACAGAGAATTCAGAGGATGAGATTGAAGAATAAAGATTAGTTTCAGAGAGCTCGGATGTCCGGTGAGTTATCCAAGCGGAATTGGTATGAATACTACAAAAGTTGGCGAAAGAAAGGTCGAGAAGTGTGTGTACGTGCATGTATTTTTGCGTGTGTGCGTGTGTGTGTGTGTGTGTGTGTGTGTGTGTGTGTGTGTGTTTCAATTAATATTCCGTAAATAATTCTCCGATATATTTAAATTTTTATGAGATGATTTTTGTTAAAACAAACAAACGACAATTGTTTTCGAAGAATGTAAAAAAAGTAAACTTTATTCTTACCTGATTCTATAAGAGTTATATATGTTTTTATTATATTTTTTTTATAATTTTATTTATTAATAATCTTTTGGGTTGAATGAGTATATTTCAAGTTTATGCGAAAAAAATCTTATTCGCTGTTAAAATAAGATGTAATAAAAGCTAAAATGTTTTTTAAAATATATTTCTTTTCACTGTTTTTACAAACCAATATTGTTTTAAAGAAAAATAAATATGACTTGTGGTAATAATTATGCGTGGGGTGCTGAAAATTTATCGGCTCAACTAAATTCCCAAAATCATTATCTTGATGCTTGGTCATTGGATATATCGATTTTGGCAAGTGAGTCGAATCGAGAAATTTTCTCTATGGCCTCGTATATATATATATATATATATATAGAAATCATCCACATACAAGCATGTTTCGCAGTTCATCAGTGCGACTACACACATTAACTTGCTTCTGGCCGAGATAGAAACTCGATCGATTTGATTTCAGCCGGAGTCGTTACCCCGTAAGCTATAGGCGTATGGAATCAGAGAAAGGAAATTTTAACATGTTGTACATGAGCAATGTATTCACATGCCAGTCACGGACAGAACTTAATTCATTCCTAAAGAGTAATACATATATCGCAGAAGTGGAAACTGTCTTTAAAATTATCTTCTCTAGAGAGCTCGATCGTAATGAGAGCCTATATATATATATATATAATTAACAAATTGAAATCTAATAAAATAAATAAGTATTCCAAGGTTAATAGAGTCGATATATATATATATACTGTGGCCTGATTGGTTGAAATGTGCAACTAAAGTGAAACCTATAGTGTTATCTCTGTTAGGTTTTTGGGGCTTCTTAAGCCAAATACGGAATTCCGTACCAGTTCTCTTAGTATAATTTCCTTTGTTATAGCGCAGAAAATTAAGTACATTTTATTTTAATTGTCACAAGTCAAGGGAGGAGATCGTATTTTAGTGCATTTGCTAGATAAAGTAAAAATAATGTTTTCAAATTTGGTTTCGGAGTTTATTACATATGATGTTGCTTTGGTAAGTGGATGGTTTGCGAATTCTAGAATATGTAAGGAGTAGCTGTATATTTTAATATCTCTTGGTACTAAAAATCCTATAATGTTTTATAATTTTGAGGTCAAGGTTTAGATAATCATTTTGTAAAATATTAGATAGTTCGTGGATATTGTAGTTACAATCAAAATCTATAGAAATTATTCAAAGAATAACTTAATTGATTTTTAATTGTTTTAAGTGGAAAGTGTCTATTTAGAAAGTGATTGATGAGATGGCCTGAGTGTTTTTGTAATCCCCAGAGTCAAAACAGATATTTTTACTGTGTAAACACTGTACATAGATTACTGAAAATGCATAAATAACACTGTGTTGATGGCTAACTCGAAAAGGAAACTGCAATGCTTCCAGGAGAGGGTAGTAGGAAAAAACAGAGTCACAGTCAACTACAAGAAGAAAGTATGGTCACCAGAAAGAGAAACAAGCCCAAGATGCCATTTACAAAATGTGGATATCAGCATTAAAGTACATCCAGAAGTTTAAATATGTGGAAAGTGTTTTAACAAAGGATTGAAAATCTAACAACGAGATCCTAACATACATTGAACTAGCGAAGGAAGCATTCCAAAAATTAAGCCAGGTCCTAAGAATCGAAAAGGTTTCGTGTATACAAAGAAGAAATACTTGATTGTATGTATTCTACATCCATTTATATGGCATTGAATGTTAGACAATGTCTTCGCGAATGAGAAGAAAACTAGAAGCAGCTGAAATTATGTTTTACAGAAGGCTACTGAGAATTCCATGCACGGAGCGAGCAAACAACAACGACTCGTTAAAGGAAATGGCAACAAAAACAACATCTATACTAAGAATTGGAAAACAATTGTGGAAATTCCTTGGGCACATAATACGGAAGATGGTTTCTTGAGCCTCACGTTGGATGTTGACGGAGAATGAGATAAGGGAAATCTGTGCACCACTAACCTGACAAGATTTTGTGAATGTATGTCAGAGCCTTAGGAAAGGGACAAAAGCTGTTAAGTATCACGAGATATAGGAAGTAGTAGAGAGCCATGACCGCCTATGTTCTGCAGAGACGCGACAAGAAGAAGAAGATTGGCGGCTGTTAAAATTTAAGTAGCAATGACTAAAGAATTTAGGTGCAGGGATTTGTAGACGTGATTGTTGTTATTGAGATGTACCATACCTCCAGAAACGGAAAGGAAGTGACCGATTATTACATTGAGAATCTATTGGTGCTGAAGATAGATAGATAGATAGATAGATAGATAGATAGATAGATAGATAGATAGATAGATAAAAATAACAAAACGTGTCATAGAAATAATGTATATTTAACAGCAAATACAACAGAAGAGTATTACACGACTAGTGCGTGTGTCAGTTGTCCAGCGTTCGATCACTTCGACTGTTCCCATAAGGTCTCCTCTCCTACTAATCTTATAGTAGGCAGAAGAGTCCGACATTTAGAGGAAAGACAACGCAACACCCCCACTTTTCAACCTGACTTTTTGTTTTTTACAATTATTGCACAATACCTATATTTCAACAAAAAAAAAAGAAAGAAGAAAGAAAGAAAAATCAGAAACACCCACTTTGAAAAAGCTGTATACAGGAATTACGTTCACAATTTTTTCTTTAGTTTTACGACAAACATTTTACGTGTTAACAACATCCCTTTTTATTAAGTTCTTTATTCAATATTCCGAGATAATAAAAAAATTGGATAAGTTTAATGGTAACTGTTAATAATTTCCAACAATCCAATGCATATTGTGCTTTTCTGGTAACTCAAACATTATAAGTGAGGAAACTCATTCTTTTCCTTTTTCTGTAGACCTGGTATAAAATGAAAGATGTTCATTATCATTTTCTTTTCGGATTAATTTCTAAAGTTGTAACTTTTCTTTTTCTTTTAGGCCTTCTGATATCTGGCACTGATTACGGTATTGGAATCTCAAACGTATCAAAGACGACGTAATAGTGCCATCTTCTATGGGATCCCTATTGACTACGCTTTCACACCGTTTTCTAATTTAGTTTAAATAACGTTTGTGTATAAACTTCGGTCCCTGAACCATGTACATCTTGTTACCAATTTGTCTGTCTATTGTTCCTATCTTCCAGTGAGCTTTATTATTCCCAAATACACGAAAAAAAAAACCCTTTTCACTGACCTTAAAGCGCTTGTTAAGCACTATATTCTTATTTTCCGCTTTCGTTTCACTCGGAAGGCGATAATGGTGATCTTTTAGGGCTCTCTTCAGCCCCGCAGAGAAGTCAGCACATATACAAATTTCTTTGCTCTTTTTAATATAAACTATGCGGGATGCCCATTCAGTATATTCAACTTTTTCCAGAACTCCTATTTTCTCAAGTCGATTCAACTCCTCGTCAATTTGATTTAACAAGGCAAATGGAACGTTACGTTTTTTCTTAAAATTTAGGTTTACGTCTGGCTTTAACTCAAACTTAGCAGACATTTTTGTGCATTTTCCTAGTCCTCCACTGAAAACATCGGGAATTTTTTTAAGTTCACCATTCAATTTTTCTGCTTCGTCAGTCAAATTTTCGACTTTTGACATTTATTTGAGTTAATAGGCATATTTCAAAGTTGAAACTGTTCTAACAAATCGGCCCCGAACAAATTCTTCATAATATACGTCTTTAATTTTAAAGTTTTATCTTTGAATGACACGTTCATTATGAGTTCGCCAGTAAACTTAATAAGGTCGCCAGTTAAAATTTTAGCTATTCGGTTCGTTTTTAACAAAGTCAGCTCACCCAGTTTTTTCCATGTTTAATAATTAATTATGGATAAGTCTGAACCCTAATATAAAGTACTGTTTTATCCATATATTATTGGAAATTTTTAAAAAACTCCAACAAGAAAATAATAATTACCTGGAATATCGTAGCTAAATCCAAACATTACAATGGAAAAGGAGCTAAATGTAAGGTATGCCTTTAAAAAAAACTCGTCATCTTAAACCAAATCAACAATCCTAATTTGCGTAATAAAAAGACAATTTAATGAACATGTGCTGTCATAGAAAAATACTTACTTAAATTCTTAGGCCCAAGTTGATATAGATCCCTCTTTACGTTTGCCTATTTCTTTCCATCTTCGTTTCTTTCTTTTGCCTTTCTTTCTATCTTTCTTTCTCCCCACCCCACCACAATATTACTTTTAACAATTATGAATTAAACCCCTTTTCTTTTTTGCTCCCCACATTTTTTAATTCTTAATTTTAATTCGAAATTTTACTTTTTGTTCTTAATTTTTTCTTTTTCTTTACTTTTATTTTATGGCATTCAAAATTTAAAAATTTTAATTTTTTATCTACATAGAAAAAATGAATATTTCAAGTTTTAAGTTTCATGACTTACACTCCAGCGATTCTTTTCTTTTTTATTTTTAATATTTTCTATTTTTATTTTAATTTTAAGTTTAAAATTTTTATCTACATGCAACCTTAGAATACTAAGATTTTTAATCTTGTTATTAAAAAAGCTGTAAATTGATCGCATAAAACTCCAAGTCGTGTCATAGACATAAAATAATAAGTATATATATATATATATATATATATATATATATATATATATATATATATATATATATATCAATGAATTCCGAATTTTTTTCCGAATTTTTGGGTTGTATTTTTGGGTTGTAAATTACTCTTTTTTCAGTTGTAAATTAAGCCAGATTTTAATATGCAACATATCGTAACTAACTGATATTAGTAAGATTTTCAGAATCTATTCATCTGCTAAATATTCTACGTGAATTTCAGTCAGTAAGATCTGCATTTGTTAGTCATATTTACAATAACTTTTTGTGATTATATATTTATTCTACTATTTTTTCTTCCGTTAGATGCCGAAAGCAAAGAAGAAGAAGAAGTTGAGAGACTGAAAAAGGAACGCGAGAAAGAAGCCCAAGAAAAGAGGCTTCAACAGGGCCGAGGAGAAGACGATGTTATCATCAATCCATATCCAATAACATTTCGACCAAAGACCGTTAACTTCGACAAAAAAACAAGAAACAAGCAATCATCAGAATCAGGTAAGGAAAGAGAGGGATAACCTAGCAGAGTTCTATAAAGAAACAAAAAAAAACATTTTTTAAAATAAAATGTTTGATATCAAACAACAAACCATTATTAATTGATAAAAAAAATCAAATATGAAACATTGATAATAACATTTAATGCTTTTTAATTTAAAATCTGAGCCGGCTTATGTCACATCACGTTTAAACATTGATTCTTGTATGATCGTCAAACTTAAGCAACGCTGAGCCTGGTCAGTACTTAGATGGATGACCCCTTTTGAATACGAGGTACTGTAAGCTTGAATGTGCTGTTGGTGTAATGGATAATGGCTCTGAATCTGTAGTCAGAGAGCGGAGTTCCAATTCCGGTCGAATTCGTTATATTCACATACGTGCAAATTCACTTGAGAAAAGGTAGGAATCCACCTTTTTCTCTCCCTCTCCCCATAATTAGACTTGCATTGATAAAACATTATTATCTTTTAAAAATCTTTACAACATTTAAAAAATTTGCAAAGGGTTGATAAACTATAGAAAACAAATCAATAAATTCTGAGCGACAAACGCAGACGAATTTTCCTCTGTAATCTCCACTGCTACGTTTTACTGGGTGATTTTCTCATATCTATGAAGAGACCAGATCCATTTCAAACTCATATATATATATATATATATATATATATATATATATATATATAT
This sequence comes from Ascarosepion bandense, assembly GCA_037127315.1. NCBI lineage: Eukaryota > Metazoa > Mollusca > Cephalopoda > Sepiida > Sepiidae > Ascarosepion > Ascarosepion bandense. Next base: position 1,240,098 of record JBBBDQ010000208.1, read on the forward strand.
ATATATAGTCATCCGCAGACAGATCCACTTCGCTCTATAACAGCTCATCAATACGGTTAGACAGCCGATTGCCTTTTACCCAGGATTGAAACCCGACTGAATTGGCGCCAGACAAATTTGTATTTTATTTAAGATTAATATTCTTTACATTGCGACACGGAAATTTCTGTTTAGATATTTTGACCTCGTCTTCAGGCAATGTTAGTTCATTTTGTGAAAATGATTTTCATTTGAATTTAAGAAACAATACATTTATTATTTATGGATGTAGGAAAACAGACACATTTATGTATATGTTCAATTTAACTAATGAGAATAGAGATACATTTTAACTTAGAAAAAAGGTTATATTTTTGGGGAATACATGATTTCCTTTTTCAATCTTAACAGCAAAAGTGTCAATTTATCAAAACTCCTGTCTAGACTGCATTTCCGTTGATGCATCCATTATTATAACAAAATTATTCCCTTAGTTTTCTCTGTATCCCATCATTTTCTAAAACAAAAAAAGAAAGAAAACATTTTATATTTTTCATCTGACTTAAACGGACTTTTGAGTATAATTATACTATTTTTATTTCGATTCAGAATGCATTTTATTCTAATTTTTCATAAAACTCTTCATTTGTAAAAAATTTAATATCTATTTATTTATTAAAAATTTCACTATCTATTTTGTTCATATCTATTTAATCATTTAAAATTTAAATATCTATTTAATTATTTAATATGTATTTAATTATTATTCTTTCATAATATAAAACAAATTATTCAATTTTCACAACAATGAGTTAACATTGCTTGATGACGAGGTAAAAATGTCGAAATATTGAAATTTTCGGAAGTATAGGCCTATTTCAGGCAAGCCATCTTCAGCTTCCGTCTTTATTCAACGAAGGATTCTACGGAAGCTGAAGATGGCTCGCCTGAAATAGGCCTACACTTCCGAAATACCATGAAATAACGCGTCTGTCTTAATTTTTCTTATATTTGGTCTATATGTATTTATATGCATATATTCTTAGAGCTCTCGTAGAGAGTTATCCTACCATTATATGTAAAGGATACTCCTTTGGATTCTTCTATGTCCACAGAGCATGTTGATATATATATATATATATATATATATATATATATATATATATATGTGTGTGTGTGTGTGTGTGTGTGTGTGTGTGTGTGTGTGTGTATTAATCATATCACCCCGAGCAAGGCGATAACACCACAGATGTGCAGGGGGCTACGTAATAGTGAAAAGATTGGAAAAGAGAAAACCGGAGACCACATCCTAAGCAGGGAACAACGGATGAGCCTCTTTACCTGTTCAATAGACGAGTGTGGAGTGTGAACCCGGCGATAGTTTAGTCTATCTACTCCAATTGAAAAAAAGAAAAGGAGTGAAATGATTGGAAAAGAGAAAGCCGGAAACCACATCCTAAACAGGGAACAAGGGGTGAGCCTCTTCACCTGTTCAATAGACGTGGATGGAGTGTGAACCGGCCGATAGTCTAGTCTATCTGCTCTAATTGAAAGAAAAAGGATTGAAAAGATTGTATATATAAAACCTCTGAGTGAGACAGGAGGCATATATATAGATGTATATATTCCAAACCTCTGAGCGTGACAGGAGGGATATATATCCTCTAAAAACTCTCAGCGTGACGGGAGGGAGGGAGGGATATATATATATATATATTGCAAACCCCCTCTCTCCCCCACCCCTTTTTTTTTAACGTGACAGGAGGAATATATATATATATATATATATATATATATATATATATATATATATATATATATATATATATATCCCTTCCGTCACGGTCTGCAGTTTGGTTTATTTTCTCTTATGTCTTAATGTAAGTTAATCAACAGTAGGTACATAAATATATACGTTTCCGTCATTTTAGACGGCATATCGATATAAATATTTTACCATCTTGTTTTACAACACGGGACCTTTCGTATAGCTACTCATACACGCCTTACCTATATGAATTACATATATTTTTATTCAAATGGTTGTCGTTTTTATTTGGGAAAATGTATTTGATGAGCAGTAGCAAGGGCATTAATATATTAGTGAGTTTTAGAGGTAAATCGCAACGATTTATTTATTGATCCTCCTTTGAACTCCTACACCAGACACCCTGGACAGCCCTCTCATCGTCAAGGAGCCGATATCGACCACGTTGATGGATTCAGTATTAAATTAATCACTGAAGAAGTATCGGAAATGGATGTCTGGGATGTGAATTGATGCCTTTTCTATAAAACGTAAGTTCAAGATTGGTCATTTTGTCCTATAGGATTGGTGAAAGTCAAAATTTACCTCCTCAACAACCAGAAGATCAATTCCAAATGTCTGTGGCCATCAATGGCTAAGCATTTTTCAATTGTTTTTTATTTTTAATTTTTACTGTTTCAACAAATACGTTCGGTCTAGGTATTCTTCTACCTTTTTCTGGAGAATTTATTGAATTTAGCAATAACGAATTTAAAATTAAACATAATACTTCTGAAAAGAAAACGAAAACAAAAAAGAACAAAGAATATATCAACAGAAAAAAAACAAAGCTGAAGACAAAAATCCGAAAGCATGTAGCAAAACTAAATCGTCTTAACACACTCACTGTTATAGAACGATTACCAGACTGGCTTTACAAATCAGTGGCTAGATGTTCGTTCTTAACTGAATGCTCGATTAATAATGATCTTATGCCAAACTTAGTGTTTCGCAACTATTATTTATCAGATTTTCCCAAATATGGATACCCAGATAACAAATATGTTAGATGGTTTTCGTGATCTAATTAGGGTCTGTGGATGTAGTCAACCTTTCCTTGACAAACATTATCAAATTTCAAACGAATGAAAAGCTATTTAAAAGAGGCGGGTAGATCGTAGGCAGACAGAAACACGGTATAGATTATTATTTATATCATTTTATAATGACCGATTTTACAAGGACACATGTTCTGTTAATTGTTTAGAAGATTTCGAAGCATAGGTATTTTCATAAAAGAGGAAATGTCTACCTTAAAAATCAGTGTTCAAAATATAATTAGAGAAGGAAGGAAGGAAGGAAGGAAGGAAGGAAGGAAGGAAGGAAGGAAGGAAGGAAGGAACTAGGAGCTAAGGAGTTGAAAGAGAGAAAGGAATTTCGCATATATAGGAAAAATGACTATTACATTTCATCCAGGTCTTCATTTTACCTATCACTTGCTGGTCTCAATCAAAACACCCTTTTCTTTCATGCTGAACGAGGAGTTTGAAAATTTTCAATTTATTAAAAAAGCCTAGGGGGAGTTTATCACTTTCTAGATCCCTTGGAAACAACAAGAATCAAAAACTGGAGAAAAAAATTTAGGGTATTTTTTTAAAACTTGAAAATTCATCGCTTTAAATTTATCTTTTATTTTCTTGCGCGATTATTTCTTCTCGCTTGAGTCCCATCGTTAATTCTCACTTAAGCGCATCTGCTCTTTCAATTTGTTTAGAGGTGATTGGAACACACCGACTGACACACGTGTACTTTTCGGAAGTGTACGGAGCTCTCACATACACACGTACGCACATGCAGATGGACACATAACCAAGGATATATAAATACATCATATATATATATATATATAGATATGTTAAAAAATTAAAACAATTACCACACACAAGTGCATAAGCATTCTCAATGCAAACGAAACACACCTGCTAAAATTTTAAGGAGGTGGAAATTTATATATATATATATATATATATATATATATATATATATATTTTTTTTTTTTTTTATTATAGTGATTTACTAACCGTACTTTAGTCTGGCACAAGGACTTAATAAAAAGACACCGAGTGACAATCAAACTTTATTTGTTTAATATCTATCGCCCTACAGCAAGCACCCGTTATTATTTATCATTATTATTATTCAGAAAATTTACGCTATTATAAAACTTCATTTTAAAAGTTTGTGGTAATATCTTTTTTAAGAATTTTCGTTTTTTACTAAAACACAAATGATACCATTTATTGATAAGTGTTAGAAATGCTTAGTTATCCAATGCTTTTGTGTATAAGTCGATCACATGGACAGGTCAATCTTTGGTTGCTTCGATCATATTTCTTTTTTACTTTTCTTCTCATTCATCCTTATTATTATGGTGTCTATCAAATCCTCCCCTACCGGGCCTCGCCTGTGCATGTCTTCGAAATGATTCGCTATTTGCGGGCCTATTCACAAAGGAGACAGCGTTACGTATTTTCTATTTTGCCATTACGCTGATTTTTCCGTAACTGAACAAATAACACTGAGAGAGAGAAAAGAGAGAAGATGAAAGATATATATAGAGAGAGTTTAGGGTTAGAAAAAGAGAGAAGGTCATATATATAGAAAGTGGGTTTAGGGTTAGAATTAGTGATAGAGAAAGAGATGATTTATTTTCGAAAATCAGCTAAATTGTTAATTTGTATCCAAATTGGTTCGGTCTTTAATCAGATTTTCTAAGGAAATCTGTTCTCTATCGATACAGAGAATCCTTTCTACTTTCTACTCAATTTTGTTTTTTGTTTTTTTGTTTTTGACTTCATTTTCACAAAGATAATATTTTCCATTTCCCTTCGATTTTGTTTTTAACGATAATGTTGATTTTTCGTATAACTTGCGTTTTGTCAGCAAAAATGATGAGAAAATTTTTACCATTTAATTTTAGCAAAGCGCTCGATTAGCTGTTATATATGGATAATGTTTGCGCTCGCAAATATTTATTGCCGAAATTTCTCCAAACATAAATAAATAAATAATAATCTATCACTTCTCAAAATACAAATACTTGCAGATTTCAATGAAAAAAACGATCATGGTTTTCTGAATAAAAATCTGACAAAAACAATTTTACACACATTTGCTATCATTTAAAAATAATTATTCGATTTTCTGATCGCGATGATTTGGAGTTGATTCGGTGAGAATCTTAAAGTTCAATTTAATGCAAAAATGCAATTAGTGCTGAACTAGTTGTAAAAAATAGTGTCATAAGCAATCAAAGTTGTTGGAATTGAAAATAAAATGTGAAAAGAAGAAATAATTAATGCATTTGCGTTTTCCCCTAAAAAGAAGTCTTATCTTTAAATTTCGTTTTAAATTTACGGCAATGAGAGAAAACATATCAATAGTATGTTAACGAAAGAAAATATACAAATGGCTAAGGCTCGGCACTAATGTGCTTGCATTTACTGAAATTAGATTACACATTTCTTTATTTTAATAGATAGATATCAGCTTATTAGTTTGGCTTATCGTCATATCAATATCTATGTGAATTATTTAATGTCAGAATTATTTACTATTGGAAATCAAGAGTTGGAATAGGAAGAGCAAAAAAGAAAGACTTTAGGCGTTAAGTCACAGATGAGGTAGGAAGTTTTACGACTAGTGTAAGAAAATAATATTTTCAAGATTTTGAGATTATATTTTCATCCAAAATCTGGCTTCTTTCAGGAATTGGATTAGTTTGAATGAATTAACTTAATTGAAAGTTTCTTTTAGATTGTTTACTTGATAATATTCTATTCGAATATTGTGTTTAGACATTCAGAATTCACTAGAATATGTTTCACTGTGTATTATTCTTGACATGCAGTACCCATTGATGCTTCTTCGTTTTCAGTAAGCGTTTAATTTGACTATGATCAAGGCGAAGTTTGGCCAACATAGTCTACTCTCAAATTTACTTTCTGTATTCTGGTTTCTAGTCTCTTATGATTGGGTTGGTCATATACAGTTTGTTGTCTGTATTGTTCTTGCCATCTATTTGTGATGAAGCAGTAGGAAGATGGTTAATGTTTTTTTTTAATTTGCCTTGTGTGAATCATAACCAAACTTCCTACAACTTACAGGTTTTTATCCAAAATTATCAGAAGGTTATCAGAAGATTTGTGTATTTGTGGAAGAATAAAAGTATACCTTTTGTATTTTTAAATAGAAATTTATTAATTAAACAAAAACACATGAATTGGTAGAAGTTAAATGTTCATTAAGAAAAAGTAAAGAGTTAAGGTATCAATAGTTCGTAGTAGTCCTTGCAAAAGTGAGTTTATGTGTGCGTAGGCAGGAACGTATGTATGTATGTATGTATGTATGTATGTATGTATGTATGTATGTATGTATGTATGAGCGTTTATTGTTGGGTAGGATTGTCTTTGAAGTTATCGCTCAGGGTGAATGGTGAAAAGAAAGAAGGTGAGAGATGAGAGGTGAAAGAGAAAGAGAGAGATAATAATAACGACCGCTTGACGTTTGTTGAGGGACGTGTTAATTACGCTTCTCATCTTCCCTCGAAGAAATTTGTCCATCTTTTATTTCGTTTGTGGGATCATTTGGGAATTCACTCCCTGGTGCGATTTTAGCCTTTTTTATTTTGTTTTTAGATGTTTTCTTGTTTTCTATTGGCCGAAAACATTTCGCATCGAGCAAAGGTTTTGTAAATTTGAGAAAATGCGTTTATTTCTAACGAAATCAATGAGTCAGTGCTTAGCATTTGAATTTTAAATGTAGAACTGGTTTTGTTTACTACAGTGATGAGTTTATTTATGGTAGGTCTGAATTAGTATATGTAAATGTTTTTGTATATGTAGGATTAATGTTTAGTGTCTTTTTTGCATCTGAATCAGCTTTATCATGACACTGTACATAAATGTGGATTGTTAGCCAATATAGAACGATAGTTTACTTTGTCTTCAGAGATGTTGCATTCTATTTGGTAATTCAGCGGGTTTATTGTTTTCTTTATTTTTAGTGCTATAAGTGCTGACGTGTAGTCTGTAAAAAAGATGAATTTATTGTGTTTGTTCTTTGTTATTATGTCAACTAATAAGACAATCGTTGAGATTTTGTTATTTATATTGAGGCATTGTTTTGTTTGTTTTACTTTTGTTGGGGATGGCAGCTCATCCCACTTTATGTTCATTTTCCGATTTGTCAGTATATAGAAATAAATTATCCGTCTGCTTATTTTTAATGGTGAGCAGAAAAGTATACATTATTACCTTCCCAAATAACGGAAGAGGAACAAAACAACCCAGAAATATTATCCGACCCACAAAAATGAATCCCCTAGAACAGGAAGAAAAACTCTACAGTTCTATACACATATCAACGCGAAACAAAATTGATGATCTAGAAAAACAAGATATGGAACAAAAAGCCAATCCAAATAAGACCTCCAGAAGGAACAAGAAAGATGTTCCTTAGCAGAACTAATAATAGATGTTCCTAAAAAGAAATCAAAGAAACAAATAAAACCAAACACGAGATAAGTAGATCCAGTAGCACAGATGGTAGGATGATTGATGACAAAAATTATTCAATTTAAAAACAAGGCAAAAAGAATACTTTCACTAAGGAAAGTTTAAGGCGACATAGATGCAACATTGTTATTTTTTATTTATGCATTACCTTGTATCATATGAGATTGCATGATGTGTAGTCTTTTGTTATTACACCAACTATTATTCACACATGATTTATCCGTGAAAAGATGTTTGTCATTGGCAAATTAGCAGACATTGCCGTAGTATTTATACAATAAATTAGGTTTAGAATATAAGTACAAGTGGGAATGGCACAAGTGTTTGCTTTAAGTTTAAGATTTGAATTTCAGTTAAAATCATGCAAAGCCAACTCGTAAAGCACAACTAACTGCAGGAAATAAATTTCAAGCCTTTGGAATCTTGGCAATTTACTAAGCAACTTGGACAGATGAAGACTAGAATAAAAAATCTTTTCAGACAAATCTACTTTGAAACAGTTCGTTAAACGTAACAGAAATATTAGAGGACCAACTGGTAAGAGATGTGATGAGTATAGAAATCTGACTATGAAGCAGCCACCAAGCCAGATGATTTAGAAAGCCATGCTCAAATCTGGAACAACTGGACTCTACTTCTTGGCTCCACGGACAACGATGAATCGTGCAGGCTATGTGGAACTACTGCAGTAGAAACTGGAACTACATAGGCACCTGCATTATTGCACAATATTTGCGCATGGTGCTGTTCCACGCTAACGTTAAAAGCTCATTCAGAATTTTTTAAACAGGATCAGTGTAACAACATTATACGAACTGGAGAACAACTCAAATCTGAAGCTAATTTAGAATTTGTTGGAAATTTTCATAAACAATGTTAGAGATAAATAACTTTCACGTACCAAAGTACTGAGAAAGACAATGAAAGAATTATGAACGAAAGATATCTCAGTTGTCATTTACCCCCCCCCCCCACCGCGAGAATCCAAGCAGTAAATAAAAACAAAGAAGATCATAGAACAATACTGAAAAATGGAATATTTTACTTGAAATTAATAGGGAACATTGTCATGTAAAAATCTGTGAATAAAATTAAGCTTGTTTTTCATAAATTACTTGTTACTGTATTGTTTTTAGACTTCAAGGTAGTAAAATTATGAGGGAGTTCTAAACTTTTGTTAATGTCTGTACAATGTAAAATTATGAACATTTGTCCAGCAGCAATTTGCCTTTAAGAAACACTACTTAAAGAAAATAAAAAGATTGACATCAGACACTACACTTCTTATAATTGTATAAATAACAACATTAAAAGAGCTACAGGTGATAAATCATTTCTCATAAAGAAGTCCATTCCACAATACATCTCGATAAAAATACACACGCAATTACAGTGTCAGCAACAATAGATAAAATCATGAAAATGCTCTCAGTATATGTTCCTCGAAAGGATCGTATTAGAAAAACAAATTTGGAAAATTTAATACAAATCAAAAAGCTGTTCTTCCTTATGTGTGATTTTAATCTCTGACACAATGAATTATAGGACAGCAGGAGGACCAATAAAAAAGTCAAAATCACAATAAGCATACGAAAGTAAGAGAATATATTGCTATATAATAATAAAACCCATATATACACCTCAACTCAGCCACTGGCTCTATTCATCAATAGACTGAACCTTATGCAACCCAACTCTAGCAACCGATTTTAACTGGCAAGTATATGAAAATATTTGTGAAGTTTAGCCACTTCTCAATTATACTAGAGCATGTTGATCTCAAACCTGGGAACAACATACCAAATTGGAATCCATAGAATGCACTTAGGAAATTTAATAAAGAAGTAACAAAAGTAAAAACTGTTAAACGTTAAAAACTGTAGAGCAGAACAATAAATCAATTAATCCAAAAATAATTACTTGAAAAATTCATATGTAAGCTAAACAGCAATATCAAAATAAAGACGAAGGATGATTAAAATAACAAGAAAGTACAACAGTACCCCACAAAAACACCTCACGGAAAAGGAAAAAAGCCACTATGAAAAACTGATAATGGTAATATTCTAGCAGAGAAACCTTCGCTTATCTTCCAAAGCATAAAACAAAATGAAGAAAACAAATTGCAAAGACAGCTGCAACCAAGCATTCTCCTTCATAGAATTGCAAGATTCATTAACAAAATCCGAGAATACTGCAGTTGTTCTTCATGTTATTCCCTACGAATTTATAAAACAATTATATAAAACATCTATCAACTACTTATTACAAATATACGGTGAATTATGAATTAGAGATAACGTACAAATTCTATGGAAACAAAACCATTGATCTCAAATTTGCCAAAAAAAAAAAAAGAAAAAAATTACTTACCACCCATCAGACTTCTGACCAGTTACCTTGACCAAATGCATTTGCAAAGCATTTGAAAGAATAATCAACAGCAAGCTATGCTATTACCTAAAATCAAATAAATAAAATTCCGAGGGTGAGACTCACTTTCGGAATATTCAACACTTCCTCTGTAGAAAGTTTATGCACATAGGACTCACTGACTTTGAGTAAAAAAAACTAGCACTCCAATATTAGATAAAATTGTCATCATGCCCAACATACATTATCCCAACACAAAATTCTGTTTAATCAAAAAGAAATAGCATTTGTCTACGCATGAAAGAAATAATCCCAGAGCCTCAAATAAATACAACACAAGTCACAAAACCATAAAATCTTAAAATTTCCCCTGGCTAATTAAATAATCCAAAATTATACTGTATCTAAAAAGAAAGTCCAAAACTAAAACCAATCCTTTTATATACCAAGAAGACGTCAATCAGTTAAATGCCATATGTGATACACGCTTTAGGCGATCATGAAAGAGACATGACTGACTGGGAAGAAAATTATCCCGCAGTAGGTTGCCATTACTTTCTGCGATAGACTGGTTGCCGGCCAAATCTAAAGATACCCAATCTGCTCTGTTATTTAATCCATAACTGAATGGAGAGAGACGAATTAATACCTTTCCCAAGGGCATTTGCGCGTAAGTGAATGCAAGGAATTCAACTGGAATTCGAACTCGGCACCTCGATTTGTCGTTCCGAGTTGATATCCACTGCACCACAATGCATATCCTTGTATTAAAGCAAACTCACTAAATAACACAAACTTTATTTTAAAAATAATATTCGACGTATACCACGATTTATCGTAAAAATAACAAAATACGTATTTCATAAAATAAAGATGTGAAATAAATAATAATGTATTAAACAAATAATAACATAAGTATAAATGAATAAATAACAATACCTATTGCTTCCCATCCTTTAAAAAATACATCGTTTCTTGGAGCAAATGAAAAACACGTCCGTTCACTACGACATACAACGTTATTCATTTTATTAAGTGAAGTGTTTGTTTTGTTTTGTTTTTTCGACCATAACATTATTTGTTATGTAGTTAACATTTTGTTCGACTTTTTCCTAATTTCAGACAATTTTATGAATTGCTCAAAGAACCACGATGGGTGATGTTTTACAGTTCTGCACGAAATACTTTTTTAGTTATTGATGTTAAAGTCACACATTAAAATGATAAGTGTATTGATTTAATCGCTCTTAATCTCAACTGATTTACCTTCACTTCGACCCCAAACTTCACAAACTACTTTTGACACACCCGACTATTTCAAATATTTATATTTTAACATTTTTTAAAATAAATAGTCAAAAGCATAGGCAGTCCAATATGCCAAATACAGGTCGGGGATACTAAAATCAAGCAGGTACAAAAATTTAAATACCTGGGAAGTGTTATAACAGAAGACGAAAAGTGCGACACAGAGATCCGAAGTCGAATTGACATAGCGAAGGAAGCATTCCAGAAGTTGAGTAAAGTATTAAGAAACAGGACAATTTCGCTAGAAACAAAGAAGAGAGTACTGGATTGCTATGTGATGTCGGTTCTACAATATGGCAGTGAATGTTGGACAATATCATCAAAGATGAAGGAAAAACTTGAAGCAACTCAAATGTCGTTCTACAGAAGGATACTGCAGATATCATGGATCAAGCATGTGAGCAATGATGAGGTTTTGGAAAGGATGGAAACGAAAAGGAAACTAATACTGAGCATCAGGAAGAGACAGCTGAAATTCCTGAGACATGCAGTGAGGAAGGAGGGCTTGGAGAACCTGATACTAACAGGCCAGATAGAGGGAAAAAGAGACGGGGGAAAGCAGCGGATAACATATTTGAAGGGCCTGAGCAGGTGAATGATGGAACAAAGGTTGCATGGTGTAACAGGAGAAGGCGTGCTAAGAGTCACCAGGGATACAGAGACGTGGAAATCCATGATCGCCTACGTCCTGAAAGGACAGGGCACATAGAAAATAAAAGCTCCTAATGACATAATAGAATGGTTCGAGTTACAGAATAAAATAAGATAGAAAGTTATGAACTTAAAATCCAACTGTTTGATCCACGAAATATGCCAATGTAGAAAACTCATGCGCATACAAACCTGCTTCTACCAGAATTGTAATTGTCAGAATCAAGCATACAAAACTGTTCGACCAATAGAACAACAAAAGCATCTCCGATTGCAAGGAGAAAATAAACGAGAAAAGATAAGGAAGGGGTTAGAAAAAAAATTAATCATACTGGGGGTGGATTTTTTAGTAAATTACTTGGGTTGAAGGTGGCGGAAGAGAAAACCTGGAGGCAATCAATAAAGGGGTTTGTTAAATGAAGTCAATGCGTCGACTTCTATCTATCAATGCTTGTAGGCAGGTGAGTAACTATATAGTAATGCGGATAGAAAGGTTCTCAGACAAACAAAGAGGAGTTTCTAAAATAAATTCTGATCTGTCTATATTTCTGAGATAAGGTATTGTAACTATTTACACTATTTACATTGTTATACGTTAGAATTTCGAACCGAAACCTATATCTAGACCACAGGGTTATATTAAGAAGGACGGAGGGTACAACGGTTAAAACTTCGTGAATATTACGATAAAGATGAGAACAACAGTCCGAAAGATGTAAATAGTGTAAAATAAATTCTGGTGTTTGGTAATTTTATCAGATAAGTGCAGGTACCTTCATTTACGATACATTAATTTTAAACTGATTTTTAAAAATGAAAAACCTTTCTAGAAGCTTTCATTTTAGCTTTACCTGAAAGCTTAATTATTCAATTTACTATTTCCAGTAAGCAAAATATTCTGGTGCATTTCAACTAGAAGTTATATTGATTGGAATCTCAACTTTTGAGGGTTTTCACTTCAGTAAAACATTAAAAACGGCCATTTTTTGACAAAAAGTCAATCATCATTTTCAAAATTTTGAAAAAATAAAATACACATATGTGAAACGTTATTAAAAGAAAATTAGCAAATTTAAAGTTACATTAAACGGAATTGAAACAAGTAATAATTGTTTATAGCATAAAATTTAGAACACAATTATTTCTTAATCACAGGTCATATTTTCCTGATGCTTTAAGTGATTGATAACACCCAGATGTGTTGACAAGCTAATATGGTTGACCAGTATCGATTTAAATGTTTTTACTGTAAGGAGAAGAAACCGAGAATCACGTTACTTTTTAATAACATAAACATTTTGACAGGGAAAAAAAATTGTTCTTAAGTTTGGGACCTTTTTTCATTATACTATGCTGTTTTTTCAAATTAGTGGAGATACCTAGAAGTGGATTGGGCTGAGAACACACGCATACATATACGTGTGTGTGTGTGTGTGTGTGTGTGTGTGTGTGTGTGTGTGTGAGAGAGAGAGAGAGAGAGCGTATGTGTATATGTATGTGTGCCGATAACTTTGCTACCTACATGGGCATAAGTGTATGTCGTACGTAATATAATTGTAACTTCGATTACCTATTCTTTCGTATGTGATGATCTTTTTCGTACTTACATAAATATAGTTTGCGTGTGTGTGTATAACTGCCCTTTGTACTATTTTGCTTCAACCGATAGTTATGTCTAATTCCATAAAGGTGAACATGCATGTGTGTGTGTGTGTGTGTGTGTTTCGATTCAGTGTAATGTATAAGGGCCGTGAAAGCAAATGAGAGTGAGAAAGGTTTTCTTTTGATGTAAGGAACCGCAACAAAGTCAAAGGTTCCTGTGTGCTTGTGGTCGGGTGGGTGCTGTGTAATTGTCATGACAAAGGTGGGTGGTGTAATGTAGAGCACTGGCAGTTGTACGAAGTAACCCCCTCAGAAAATTACCGTCCCACCCCAAACTCCGCGACCCAGCAGGAAAACTGAATGCAGGGAGATGTGGTTAGAACTGCTTGCGAGTAACGAATTATTTGGACTGCATTTTCTTTCGTACTTGTCAGGAAATTTCATATCGACGGCCGACGAATAGCGATGAAAAACTGTTGCGAGTAAATATCGTGTGTGTTGAAGTAGAAACATTAATACATATCTAAAGACGCAAATAGACAGTGAATATGAACAGTGAACACTAATACACTTGAATAATCGCCAAATATCATCTCCATTTTTACTTCGTTTCCAAATACGAGGGCAACACATTGTTTCAAGACTAAAACACATCGCGCAAACAAACACATACACACACACGTACACACGCACACACACGCATTCATGTACAAACTGCACGCATTACTGCATATGGATGATTGCCAGCCTAAAACTACTATACTCATGCCAAAACACACATGCGTCATATCGGTTCAAATTCGCTTGTGGCACTCGAAGATGAGCTTAACATCAAGGTTTTTTTTATGGAATATGATCGCAATCACAGCGATCAGAAGATATCTAAGATATGAGTACAATATTGAACAATAATGAATATTTTATGTTTTGGTCTGTATATGTACCATACGGGATACACGCTTAGGCGATCATGTCTTGAAGACATGCCTGACTGGGAAGAAGATTATCCCGAAGTAAGTTGCCATTACTTTCTGCAGTAGATTGGTTGCCAGCCAAAGCTATAGAACCCAATGTGTCCTGTTATTTAATCCATAACTGGAGAGAAGAGACGGATTAATACATTTCCTAAGAATATTTGCGCGTAAGTGAATGCAAGGAATTCAACTGGAATTCGAACTCGGCTCCCTGATTTCTCGTTCCGAGCCGATATCCACTGCACCAATACGTATATCCTAGTAGTTGTCTTAAAAACCAATCAATGTGATATCCACACATTTGAAACAATAGAAAGGGCCGTCACATATCTTATGTTTAGTACGAATTAAAACTGAATGGGTTACTTAATCTACGTCAATGGTGTTTAAGAACTGGTAGAATAATTGTCGCTGCGAGAAGAAAGGTTTATTACTCAAGTGTTCATTTGCTTGTTCACTCCTCATCCAACTATAGCGACATGCCAGTGATATATATATATATATATATATATATATATATATATATATATATATGATAAGTAAAGAACAAGTAGGAAAAAAGTGTCTTTAATCTAACATGTTTCACTTTAACAAGCTTCTTCAGAGATTCATTAAAGACGAATAATTTAAAAATCTAACAGACAGTATGTTGATTGAGGTATAGTTTCATTGGTCAGATACGTGTCACGTGTGATAAAGCAACGGATGAATATTAAATGTAGAAGAAAAAACTTTTGTCTGTTTAAGTGTGTGTGCCAATGCATAATAAAAAGAGTAGATGTTTATTATGAATGTAAGTTTATGTAATTGGATGTGCGTTGTGGTGTATTGGATATCGACTCGGAACGAATTCACTGCAGTCACTTACGCTCAAATGCCCTTGGGAAAGGTATTAATCCGTCTATTCCTTCCAGTTATGGGTTAAATAACAGGACAGATTGGGTTCTATAGCTTTGGTCGGCAACCAGCCTACCGCAGAAAGCAATGGCAAACTACTGCAGGATTATCTTCTGCCCAGTCAGTCATGTCTCTTTCAAGACATGATCGCCCAAACGTGTATCACGTATGGCACTTAACTGACTGATATGTAAGCAAAAATAATGTGTGTTGAGAGCATCCAACCCATAGACGAACTAAGTGGGTGTGTATGTTGATAACATTAGTATGTGTGAATGACATTGACGAAATGCTCTTTTCCTACTTGTTCTTTACTTATTCTATTCATCTTGTCGGATTCCAATGTATATATTCAACTCATATATATATATATATATATACTTCTGTGTCGGATTCTTGGTCTGTTGAAAATTAATCTATATATGTATTTGCTTGAATTATATGAACTTTCTTTATTGTAATTCTCTTAAAGTCTATATATATGTTTTCTCTAAAGGGCATTTAATGCAAAGATGCTGAAATCATTGTAATGGAAGCGAATTATTTATTTTTATTATTGCAATAAGAAGAAGGTATTTCCCCCTGTTCTTTCTTCTCTATCAAGTGAGAAATTAATATTGAAAGGTATAAATTGGAAAATGCTTTTTTTTTCTTTTTTTTTTAATCATATCACCCCGAGCAAGGCGGTAACGCCACTGATGTGCAGGGGGCTACGTAATGGTGAAAAGATTGGAAAAGAGAAAGCCGGAAACCACATTCTAAATGGATGAGCCTCTTAACCTGTTCAATAGACGTGGGTGGTGTGTGAACCGGGCGATAGATAGATCTATCTACTGCAATTGAAAAGAAAACCCAAAGTGAGAAGATTGGAAAAGAGAAAAGCTGGAAACCACATCCTAAACAGGGAACAAGAGATGAGCCTCTTAACCTGTTCAATAGACGTGGATGGAGTGTGAACTGAGCGATAGATAGATCTATCGCTTAATAGCAAATTTAAACAATATTAATAATATAAGGTTGTTGCAAATGGCCAGTCTTCCGAAGCTCCTGCAATTAGTGCAGACGTTACACTAGCTGCTCTCTCTCTCTCTCTCTCTCTCTCTCTCTCTCTCTCTCTCTCTCTCTCTCTACTTTGTTATTAGGGACCTTCCATTTAACATTCCCTGATCAAAAGTAAATATCTATACAGATAATACCACTGTACAATCACATTTTCGAAATCCAAGATGCAGCTGATTTCTCTCGTGATCAATCTCTTACAGCCCGATTATGAAATAACTGGCTCTTTACTTTCAATTCCTCGAAGCCAATCATTGCCATTCAGACTCCGAGTTTTCTCCAATGTACCGTTTCTCTCTCAAATGGGAGACGGCTATTGAGTCCTCAATTCACTGAGTCCCCTCAAGTTGAACTAAGCAATTCGTTGCTAAAGATGTTAGGAAAATAGACGGTATCTGGCTCCTTCAGCCATGTCAGATTAGACCTAAAATGGAATATTGCTGCTATTTCTGGGCTGGGGTTGCTCAAGCCTCACATCCCAGTTTAAAAACATTTGCACAGTCTTGTGGAGTGGGGAAGTGACTCATTTTCTACTCTTCAACTTCTTTTCTATAGGCGCAACATTGCAGGCCTTTGCTAGTTTGTCGGTGGCAAATGGTCAGATGAGAACCATTCCCTGTTTCCGCCAGTTCAGAGCTTTACTGTTAAGACATGTCATACACCTTGCTCATGTCACTCTTATTTTCTCCGTTTTCTAAATGTAAGAAGGAATTTCAATTCGAGCAGCTTTTTCCAAAGTTCTCTCAATCTATAGGATAGACTCCTGCTTAGTTGCTTCTTTAATCCCTTTGATCTTGACCTCTTCAAGTTCTTCTTTATCCCCATATCCTTTACTTGCTACCACCCCATCTTCCATTTTACACCTTTTACATCTTATTACTATTTCACCTGTAATCCCTTTTCTTTGTTTTAGTTTAAGTTTTGTTTAACGGCGTATCATCCTCTATGGGTTATTTAATTCCAAAAAGGTGGGGTTTTAAGGAACTTTTTAATAATGTTCGGTTATAGTGAAATGGTTGATTTAGTCAGATTTTTATGAAAATTTTTTGTCTTTATTTTTCTTTATTTCAGAAAACTGAAAATGTCTTCTAGTTTTGTATTCAAAAATATTTTGCTGAGAATATTTTTTCATTCGAAAATGTGTTATGCTAATAGTGTTTTCTTCAAAAATATATTATTGGTAATATTTTTCTTTCAAAAATGTACATATTTCTATAAAAGTTTATGTTTTTACTTTCATAGTATTTTGACCCCAATTTTGGGGGTTAACTATTTGCCCATAGCTGGGACCTAACAGCTACTACCACTCCGGGTCAGAATGGACCTAGGAACAACAGCAATTGAGGTGGTTCCAAGTTTCTCACAACCTCCCAATTAGAGGCTTTGCTGCGGGATGCAGTTTACCGTTATACCCAGGACCCCTTTTCTTTGAATGAATCCCGGGTCTAGTATTTGGGGAAATGTACTAACAAATCTATTTTCCATCAAACATTGATAATTAAGTGAATCATTTATGTGTTAAGTTGTGTATGTGGAATATAATTAGAAAGACTGTTCTTTTGTAGCGGCGATGATGCGGTTTTTGAGTTGCCATTTTTATCATAATTATTATTCTTACGTAACTTACGTAACTGCGATCAAAGAAAACAATTTTTATTGAGATATTTCT
The DNA here is from genome assembly GCA_037127315.1 of Ascarosepion bandense. Taxonomy (NCBI): domain Eukaryota; kingdom Metazoa; phylum Mollusca; class Cephalopoda; order Sepiida; family Sepiidae; genus Ascarosepion; species Ascarosepion bandense. The sequence goes on from JBBBDQ010000208.1 coordinate 1,257,933, forward strand.
ATATCGCACTGGAAACTTGTTATTTCGCCCAGTCCATCGATCAGTTCAGATAAACTGGTTTATTTTTAATATCGTAAAAATGGCTTGTTAGTTTTTTCAGTTTTTGTTTTTTTTTTTACGTATTTTAATTTTTTTGTCGTTCGAGCAGATTTTCTTCAATTTTAATATTTTAGATTAAAAGCTATTTTTAATAAACTCTAAAATACGTGGTAAAGTATAACCTGGCACAAGGAACAAATTTTTCAGCATCGAATACACACGAAAGCAAGTCTAAAGCGTTCAAGTTAATATTTACTGCCAGATTGCAAAATATATTCAAGATCGTCATATTCAACGGTATAAATATAAACATGTTCATACAATAGACATCAATACACACACATATACACATACACACACACAAACACATACACATATACACACATTCAAATTACTGGCAAATGGTTAATTTAGAAAAGTAACTATTACGCTAAGGTATATATGTTTTTGTGTGTGTTTAAGCGTCCATTTGAACATATGCATATTTATATGCACAACCAAAAGACACACACACACACACACACACACACATACATACATACATACATGCATACATACATACATACATACATACATACATACATATATATATATATATATATATATATATATATATTTGTTTTGCTATATGTAGGTGCAGATTTCTATATATATATTTATACAGGTATAGAGCATTACATGCACTTGCGTGAACACATACAAATATTTTCCATGCGCGCACGTGTGTGTGTGTGTGTGTGTGTGTGTGTGTGTGTGTGTGTGTGTGTGTGTGTGTGTGTGTGTGTGTGTGTGTGAAGAAGAATGAAGAGAAGAAGAAATCCAATAAAGCTTTGGCATGGTTCTTGCTTTTGGTTTGGAAATAACAAATCTTGTTGTAATGAAGGCAGAAAGATGAATAAGAAGAACTGTGGATAGTGGAAGAGGCTGGCGGATAAAAGGTTGCAAGGGCCGCGTCTTTTCTTTTTTAGAGAGGGACTGAAGGGCCAAGGCCAGACTAAGCAACAAGAGCAGAAGTAGTAAAATTCTCATGCAGAGATAAGTACGCTGTTGGGGTTAGGATTTGCTTGTGAGTTCGGGTCAGGCTTAGAGAGCACGTAGATCAGGAAAATATAAAGATTGAGTGCAGAGGCAGAGAAAGAAAACAAGAGATTGCTAATGAGAGGCCGACTTCAATGGGTGAGTCAGCAGGTCAAGGAAAATAGGAAGAAGTAAAATGAAGAGAAAAAGAAATCAAGTTTGTCTGGGAAAGAAAAACCAATGAAAAGAGAGAAAGAAATGTTTTTTTCATATTCAAAGAAAGAAACAAAGAAACAAAGAAAGACGAAGAATCAACTAAAAAGTAAAAGGAGACAGAGAAAAGGTGAAGTAACATAAAAAGAAAAGAAAAGATATCACTGAACAGGAAAAAGAATGCTCTCAAAATCTGAAAGAAAAAGACGAAGAAAGACAAATAAAATCTGGAATGATAATTTATTGGAAAGTAAATAAGGTGTTACAAAAAGTTAAAAAAATAACAACAAAAAACGAGATGCTAAGAAAGAAAGAAAGAAAGAAAGAAAGAAAGAAAGAAAGAAAGAATTGATGATGCTGGTATCAGTTATGATGAATTTGAAAAAGGCAATAATTAAGAAATGAAAGAGGAAAATGAAAGAGAAAGAAAAGAAAATGAAGAATGTGAAAAGAAAGAGGAAGATGACAGAATAAAAAAGAAAGGGAGGATGAAAAAGGGAATAAAAATCAATGGAAGAAGGAATGATAAAATGAGAAAAAGACGGGAGAATGAAAATCAGAAAGGGAAGATGGATTGGTATGAAAAAGACGAGAGATTAAAAAAGAAGAGAAAAATTGCGAATGTGGAAGATAAGATTGATGTGAGGAAAAAGAAAGACCAATAAACGGAAGAAGAAAAGAAAATGAGAAAATAAAGGGAGACGTAATAAAAGAGAATGAGGGAAAGAAATGAGGCAAAAGACAAAGAAATGGTTACGATAAACAGTTGGAGAAAAGATGAGCTCCTATAGCGGATTAGTGTTATTCTTTGGTGAAGAGGAGAAGGACGTTGACGCCAATGAGGCTAAAATGAATCGCTGAAAGAAGAAAAAACATGATGTTGACAGTAGAAAGACATGAATAAAAGACTTGTGAATAGCAACAACCAAAATACTGACTATAAAGGAAGAAAAGGAAGAAGGAATTTAAACCAGGAGAAAATAACAATCAAAAGCAAAGATGATGATGATGATGGGGATGATGATGACACACGAGAAAATAAGGGAGAACAAGAGCTATGTGAAGAGCACGAATATCAAAGAAATAAAACAAATAAGACAACAAGAATGTTAAAAAGAAGGAGTAAAAAAGTAGAGAAAAATATTCGACGAAGATTTAACGGCAAAAAGCGACTAGGAAAAAATGAGAGAGTAACTTCAAACTGCGACTAATATTGCTAAAGTCAATATTTCATTACTACAATAGAAGCTGAAGTTATCATGTCAAGGTGGGAAACATTGCCATTTTTTCTGACCAACCTTCATTTCGCTCGACCCCTCTCTCATTTCCAAGTCTGTGTGGCGATTCTTTAGATAAAGGCAACCAAACCAAAGAAATTCTAAGAAAAAGCATTTGATTCATACGCTAAACGCGAAATGACATTAATTTGATTCCAGCCGTGAAGCGACTTACATGCTTTTTATTTTCCTTTGGTCGATTCATGTTTATTGATAATAAAGTAGGGAAAGAAGGAAGGAAAATATGTCTTACTTCTGTTCCCTGAGTCAATGTACTTCGTTTTTTTCCTGCAGTATTTCTCTCAGAAAGAAAGGCGTATTTGCGATGCTTTTCTAAAAAGTCTCACAAACGGATCAGCTTCTGCCTTTAAAAACGCCTTATTAAAGTAGCATCAAATTATACTGCGCTCATTTGAAAAAATAAAATGTCCTCGTTAAATGTCAACATTTATGTCGATTTCACACGATGCAACTTAACAATAACTGCTGGCAAATCATAAAAATAAGCGGGTTTCAAATACAATTAGTCAGCTTTTCTTTTAATATTAAATTTGTTACCAACAGCAGGAAATCCTGTCAGCCGGTCATAGCAAGTGACTTGTGATGCCGATTAGGTCACATGACACTCCAATCAGGTCAGTTACGTTGATCGAGATACTTGGATTGGATCACTTGTCAGGTTGTTGCACTGATTGTTTGTCTGAATTTTGTTAACTTCAGATCAAATAGAAAATAAAGTTTATATCACAACCGCGGTATCTGGGGTCACTTTGTTTGATCTTCTATCGAAGGCGATCAGATTTCGTAATGTATCATCGCCTATTTAATCGTGCTTAGTTTTCCTTTTTCTGTGGGGAATTTTCAATAAAAAGCAAACATTTCACGAACACTTTCTTTCACAATACGATAAGAATAAAAAACAAATGCAATTTCAGTTTGTTTTAACATTTCTTGAACTTCCAAGACATGATTTATCTTTGAACATTTAAAGAACTATCGACAGACAACATTAAACATTGAACTGATTTTTTTCTATTATTTCTGATCGATTTTGAATGACACGTGTTGCAAGATTCCATGAACCTCCAAGTCACGTATAAATATTTGAAGGACACTCGACAAGCAAACTTAAACTGATTTTTATTTCCTTTTTTTTTTTTTATTCCTGGTCGATTTTAAAGGACACGTACTGAAATATCCCTGTACCTTGAAGACACATTTTAATTTTGACGGATTTAAAGGACTCTCTATAGACGACCTCAAAGTTTGAACTGACTTTTATTTTCTTTATTCACGACAGATTTTAAGTTCCACGTTTTTTTATAAGTGTTATGAAATATTGAATCAAAATATATTTAATGAGATAAAAATTTCCTTTATTATAAAATTATCACTTGACAAGTGTAATATCGATTTGACTCCTAGATAAATCGATGAGAGATATTTCATGCTGCTAAGCATTTATATTGAAACCTACGATTCTTGAAATAATTCTACGAAAAATGCTTGAAAATACCTACTGACATCTTAGTCCCCTCTCTCTTTATCACTTTTCTCTCTCTTTTCTTTTTTTTTTGTATCTTATCTCTTTCTCTTTCCTTCTATGTATCTATAGATGACGTAATGTTAAATGCTCTTTACAACATATGCTGCAACTTGAGTTTTTAGTGTCATTTAAAGAAAATAGAATTTACACTTCTTCTATGTGCCTTGTCTTTTCAGGATGTAGGCGATCATGGTTTCCTCGTCTTCCTATCCCTGGTGGCTCTCATATAACATCTTGCAGCCCCCGTTCTGTCATCCACCTGCTAAGGCCCTTCAAATATGTTATCCGCTGCTTTCCTCTGTCTCTTTGTCCCTCTATCTGGCCTGTTAGTATCAGGTTCTCCAAGTCCTCCTTCCTCATTGCATGCCTCAGGAACTGTAGAAGTCAAATAACTTACCTTTCAACGTGGCTGTCTCCTTTTGTCTCCCTGTAGGAAGGTGAACATTCAAGAGTGTGAGACTCACCTTCCTGATGTTTCCAACTAGAGTCCAGTTGACAGACAAAAATAAAGAGGGTTGTAACTGAATACATGTCCCTATGTGGCCCAAAGACAAATGGTGGATATTGTGCTGAATATTTATGGAACTCAATGTACACACTGAAATTATCAGCCAACTATCGCCCGGTTCACACTCCACCCACGTCTGTTGAACAGATGTAGAGGCTCATCCCTTGTTCCCTGTTTAGGATGTGGTTTCCGGCTTTCTCTTTTCCAATCTTTTCACTCTTACGTGGCCCCTGCACATCAGTGGTGTTACCGCCTTGCTCGGGGTGACATGATTAAAAAAAAATCACTGCTTACGGAATAGACTTGCCTGTAACAGAATGGAATCTCCAAGGTTATTATTTAAACCACCTACCAATTTGCCCCAGGGTGTTTTTTGGTCAGTCAGACCCAACTTCTATTCTAGTTGAGTACTGTCTAGTCCTTCCAAAAGATCTTTACAGGAACTTTAGCTGTCTCTTCCTGATATTCAATATCAATTTCCTTTTCGTTTCCATTTTTTCCAACACCTCGTCATTGCTCACATGCTCGGTCCACGATATTCGCAGCATCCTTCTGTAGAACCAGAACTTACACACAGCTAAAGTTTTACGTGTTCAGTAATTTTTGGATTTTTAAACAAAACATTCAAATAATTATTAAAATCATATGGTCCCAGTAAGAATATCCAGAATCTACACAATGTCCTAGAAATTAACGAATCATTCTGCTCCTTTTTTTTTTTTTTTTCAAAAGAAGCTCCGGATATCTTTCAGATCATAATTTATTAAATGTGATGCTGGTGTACTTTGCATTATGCCACGTTGTCCCGTTTTCATTCTAACCAAAAATTAAAAATTATTTAAATTAAACCCCACGGACGAAAGTTAAATCCGACAGAAACAGGCACCGACTATTTTTAAAAACTTTTATGTCGTCATGTAAAGAGTTGATTTTTTTCTTTTGGTGATAAACTCTTTAAGAATAATTTCTTATAGAGAATTGACTCGTCTATAAAGAATGGCAGTTAAGACGAAAGCTTTTATCGTTGCATGTGGATGAATAAGTAGTAAACACACTGAATCTTTGTTGTTTTTGTGTGTGTGCGTGCGTGTGTACGTGTGTGTACACTCGTGCATATGTATGTGTGCGAGCTCGCACAAGCATGCGCAGGGAAGTGAACATTTTCTGACTTGACTGGAGTCATTTTCTCTTGGTTCGCGAGAAATGTTTAATTTTCCTTTGAATATTAGGTATTTTGAATCAAGAAGCTCAACCGGAACCAATGGTTAATAAAAATAAAACGAATTCGATTTGTTATCTACTGAAAGGCTCAATTGAAGATTTTCTTTGTCCATATTTGTTTTTTTAATCGATTTTAAACAGTATTAATATACAGATAACAAATTCATTACTCCAGACAGAGTACGTACCTCCATTAAATTGCTGAAAAAAACAGCACAGTATGAAAAAGGCCCCAAATTTAATAAATTTTTCACTTGGCGGAGAGGCGTTAGAATTTCTTACTCTAGAATACAATTTCTTAGGAGACTGTCGAGTCCGCATGCCTTGTGAGGATCTAGTCTAGAGATAATACCAGAATCTATAGAATTTATATGTGTATATCACAAATGCTAAACTTTTGAGATTAAGAATACATGTTAATGTGTCACCCCATAATATCTAAACTCTGATCGCAATAGATTGAATATTTTTGCAATTCTAAAATATAAAAGGTAATAACAAATGATATTTCGCTCTTCCAAAATCATTAAATTATTAAAAACATTCTTCTCATCCTATAATATCCGAAATCTAATCATCATAATCAATGATATATTTGCTCTTCTAAAATGCATTAAAAATGACATTGCATCATATCAGCATCCAAATTTTGATAGCCATTGAATGAATGACCTTTCGTTTGTATAAAAAGACATTAATATTAAGAAAAAAGGTGTCAAGCAATCTCATAATTAATGCCCAAAATCTTATAGTAATAGATTAAATTATATTTTCGCTATTCTAAAATATATCAATGATAACTATGAGCGCAGTGATGTAATCCGTTAAGTAATATCCTAAATCAGTTTAAATAATCGTTCCGTAATTAATTTCTATGATAGCATAGCGATAGATAAAATATTTTAGCTATTTAAAAATGCCAAAATGATATGAATATAGGTTATAATGTCATCCCGTATGTGATATCCGAAATCTGATTGTAATGAATTCAGTGCAACTCTAAAACGATAAAAATAAATGCTATCATTTTAACAAATAAGAAATGTGGGAAATCTAACAAAGGTGGATGCAATGTTTTCTCTATATCAAAAGTCCTTAATGGTTACAATGCATGCACCCCATATTAACACCTGAAATAGGATCTCTGTTGAATGATATTTTCGCTTTTTTAAGGGCACGAATGATAAAATTGCATATATGATTATCTCATAAGTAATGTCCGAATTATAATATCAACAGATTAGATAATATTTTCTTTTTTCTAAAATGTGCAAGTTATAACAAAACATACTAGGAGTTCATCCTATAAGTAATGTCAAAAATCTGATAGCGATAATTTTAATGAAGACCTTTCAATGTTAATAATTCATGCTTATCAGGTCATCTTATAAGGATATTGAATAAATTCTCGCTGTTTTCCAACAGATGGCGCTCCAAGAACAGCATGCGTGTAGTTTCAGATTGTATTGCATCTATAAGCAAGCCTGAAATTCAGTGTATGTCATTTTGCCGAAGTGTAAACAATTTTGTTTTTCATAGCGTTAAACATCTAGGATTTTGTGCCAAAGAAAGTGTATTTGCGGGGAATTTTACTGCATTACTTTATTCAAAAGAAATCTACGGCTGAAGCACACAACTTTCTTGTTGAGATTTACTATGACCATGCTCTTTTGGAAACAACATGCAGAAATTGGTTTAGAGGCTTCAAAATAATGATTTTAATGCTGAAGAAATATCTGGCGCACCAAAAAGTTTTGAAGACGAAAAATTGGAGGTATTACTTTATGTCAGGCTCAAGCTGAATTTACAGAACTATTAGGAGTTGATCCTACAACAGCTTCGAAACATTTGAAAGCATTAGGAATGATTCAGAAGCAAGGACATTGGGTAACGTATGAGTTGAATTCGAAAGACGTTGAACGGCGTCTTGTCACGTGTGAACAGCTGCTTAAACTACAGAAAAAGAAATGTCTTTTGCATCGTGACCAGTGCCAGAAATTTGGACAAAAGTAGTAGGTCATTTTCGAGATCATCAGCCAATTTGACTTTATAAAAACTGTTAAACTTAATATTAAAACGGAATTGAAAAGTTGTATCATCAGAATAGATACCGAGGTGAGAAATTATGACATTGGGAAGGTCATTCATGAATATTAGGAATAAATTAAGTCCTAAAAAAGACCCATGGCGGACACCCAGCATTAATGTACGAAGATCTAGACGAGTAGACATTCAACTTTTGATAACATTGAAAATTTGGCAACAAAATTATTGCAAAAATCTTTCAAAGTATATAACCTCAGAGTAGGAAACCGGCTCTAATTGTCCTTTGCATTTTTATAGCACAAAGAGATAGTCTTTTAATACATTTTGACACTACAGAAACATCTGTAAGAGAGAAAATCTTATTATTGTCAATTATTATTATCAACATTTTAAAGCCTTGAGATTTCATTTTTCATTATTTTTAATATCAAAACTATGAGATCAGTCAATAAAAATGTTATTAATATTTAATGCTGTTAGTCTAAGCATCACTTTGCATTCTTAAAAATGTTCCTTACAAGAAGAAATGCTTCAGTTTTCCAAAATGAATATTACTTTCTCTTTTCTCTTGGCATTTTATTTGTTTATTTTTCTACAAGAAATCTATAAAAGTGATTCGGTCGTAGATTTTGTTTGCTTTTTATAAAACATTTTCTTTAAAACACCATTTTCACTCATAATTTCTAACAAGAATGTTATATTTTCTATTTTTCTATTATTTATTTATTTATTGTATTTCATATATCACGCCAAGCAATGCAATAAAGCAGCTGAAATAGCAAGGGGCTATTGAATGTTAAAAAATATAAAAAATAAAAATAAAATATTTAGGAGAAAGAACAATAAAAGAACAGAAATTAAGAAAACAGAAGATAAACATTGATATCCCGTTTACATTTTTGAAGATCGAGGTTGAATGCAAAGTAAGAAGTTGGAAAAGAATTCCATAAGCAAGAAGTGTGATAGAAGAAACTGTTTGAATAGACCGGTTATATTTAGCTATTTCAACTGGAAAATGATAAGACTTTGCCGCTAATCTATTATACACTTAAATTTATAAATCTAGGTACCAAAGAGGAAAGATCCTTAGAACAATCCCCATGAAAATATTTATAGAAAAGGCACAGAGAAGGTACGTTGTGGCGTTCATAATGTGACAATAGCCGAGATGTCAGGTCAGATCCAATTATATCGCATATTCTTCTTTGTATTTTACCAATCATCTCTAAATGCACAGAAGAAGCAACAGAACAGATGCGACCACAATTTCTAATGCATCGGTTTATGGTACTGATTATCTTGCTCGCCACAGTAAATCAACTTTCCTTGTAGGAAACCTAGTAATTGATTTAATTCAATCTTTCCACTTCATGTTTGAGGAAAACGTTAGTCCGTAAAGATACAATAAGTCACTCTCCTGGAGGTTAGCATTAACCATGCCGAGGGAAGACAAAATGATTCTTTCAAACGATTAAAAACGATATTAAACTTTTTCTATGCAGTGTCCTTTCTGGGTGTGTGCGACCATGACTTTCCATAATTTCCTGACTATTACAGTTCTAAACAACGAGTCTCTTTACTTTACTAAACCTTCTTTTCTCATAATGTGTCCCAAATATTTCATCCGTCTATTTCAGAGTTTAAGTATAAGTATCCTTCTAATTCCCATTTTCTTTCAAATTTCTTCGTTGGTCATATTTTCAGCACACGATATTCTCAGCATCCTCCTGTAGAACTACATGTCGTTTCGATTCTCTTCTTCATCCGTAAAGAAATTGACCAGCCTTCTCGGCCATATAGAAGATTGGATATGGCATGGCGGGTTAGCATTTTTGTTTCTCTCACAAAATTTTCTGTTTCTTAATTCATTCTGGAAGGTTATATTTCACCATTATTATGCACCTTCCGATTTCTATGTCAGATTTTTCGTCGTCTGTTACTAACATCTATTCATATAGTTAAATATTTGTACTTTCTTTATTTTGATGTCTGTGAACCGAAGATCAAATCTTTAGTTTGTCCGTTCTTTTTTAATTTATTTGCTACCTTGTTTAAAATTTTTTACCATATTCTTTTTGAGTTTGCTCTCAACTCAGTGTCATCTGCATATTTTATGTTTTAAGATTATGTCCGCTAATCATCAGTGTTTCTATTTTTGTCTACTTACGTAAATCATTTTTTATCCACATGCAAGCGGCTTCATATCGAATCAAATGCTTTCGCGTATTTTATGAAAATAGGTGTAGGTTTTGTTGCAATTGTTTTGTTTACTCTGATAGAATTCTAGTAATGAAACTAACTTTTCCTGATCCAGTGTCTTCACCAAAGTCACATTGTTCTAATTCTGGTTTAATTCTGCTAATTCGTTAGAATTCTAATTATAAACTTAATTATGTGACTTATTAAGCTGATTGTACGATGGAACTGACATACATTTATATTTGGCTTCATTGACATCGCTATGAAGATATTTGCTTTCTATTATTGCTGATATAATTCATCAGTTATAATACTATAAATACAGTTTTAATGAGGTCATCAAATTTGCGTTACATTTGATTAAAGTGATGATTTTTCAATTTCAAGGATGAAAACTCGATAGATAATTATGTGTTTAATTGGTTCGGTAAGTTTAGCACAAGACAATCATTATTGTTTTCTTAGAGATATCTTATTTGCAATTCTTTCCAGTGCAACTTTTGTTAATTCTATTTTCAACTTTTTCCTGGATTCGATTATTATCGATTATGTTACTACCGATTTCCACATTATGCTTCCTCTTAGTCAGTCCGTACTTGGAGGGGGGCTAAATCGATAGGAATAGAGAACACGTGAAACTTAAAATTATTCATCAAAGTAGCTCGATGATTTTCATGTTTAAAACATTATACGTGTCATAAATGTTTAGAAAACTAATTCGCTTAACACCCACAAGACATATTGATGGTAAGAGAAGCACTGGTGAAATAGTGAGTAAGTTGCTTAACGATGTTCAGTGAATAGATGACAAAGAGAGTGGGTAAAAGGCCAAAAGTTACTTAAAGCAACAACAAAAAAAAAAACAGGATGTCACGGAAAGCCAAGAAAGTTTACGTCCTGAAAGAAATGACCTATAAAATAAAAGCTTCCATATCATTTCCAGAAAGATAAAAATTTACATTTTCCTATGATCACATACGCACATAACACAACAAATATAGATAGATAGATAGATAGATAGATAGATAGATAGATAGATAGATATGCTTAAGACCGATGCCAAAATCCTACTACGACACTGTTGAATGAATATCAGTTTGTCTGTTCCATATATTTTCTTGACAAGTGAAGAGAAATGTTAACCACCAGCCCATAAAATTTAAGCCTATTTGGAAAAGGTACACTGCAAATGATGATAACAAACTTGATTGAAATTACGTCTATAAAATCTGCAAGGATGTGGTTAAACAGTTAGAATTACCCACACATCGCGCGCTTTCATTAAAATAAAAACAGGGGAAAATGAAGACGTCAGCATCTGCATCAAGTTAATGTGAAAATGTGATTTCCTTCTGCGCAAGAAATTCACATGAATTGCACTATCGTCTAATTGACTCTAATTATCTTCAAATTCGGCTACGGCACATGAACGTTTCCACAGTTTTCATTTTTTTTTTTTCAATTCAAGATGACGATTCTCGTTAAGTGTCAGATAAACTGTTTCTAAACATTGAAAATATTTATTATCCGAAAACGTATGAAAATGAGACTTTTATTTAATTTTATTTATTTATTTTACTTACCTGGGAATGTTTTTGTATTACAAAATTCTTTTAACAAAGTTATTTTTTCTTTTGTGTATCATATTGCCAACATTTTTGCTGAATGTTAATCAAATTTTCTTAAGAAACAAATCTACTAATACTACTACTACTACTACTACTACTAATAATAATAATAATAATAATATTAATTAATTAATTAATTAATTAAATTATTACTGTAGACGTGTATGTAACCTTGTTTTTTGTGTTTTTTGGGGTGTTTGTTGGGGTTTTTTTTCACAAAACGTGCTCAGCGGAAAATGTCATGAGACCATTTTTGAACTTACGTCTTTGGTTAAGAACGGGAAAGATATTCGTTTACACCAGAAATCAAAGGAAATAATAATAATAATAATAATAATAATAATAATAATAATAATAATAATAATAACTTGAACAGATGAAACAACGCTGGCAAGACAAACCTCTGCATGGCCAATATCCAGAACGTGCCAATAAACCCAATGCTGATAAAGTTAATACTCATCGATGGTTACGTGCATCTGGATTAAAGTCTGAGACTGAAGGCTTTATTCTTGCAGCGCAAGACCAAAGTCTTTTCACGAGAAATTTTCAGGCAAATATTATATATAATAATATAGATCCAAAATGCAGGTTTTGTGATAAAAATCAAGAAACAATAGACCATCTAATCTCAGGCTGTTCTGGACTTGCCCCAAATGAATATAAAAATCGCCACGATAGAGTGGGGCAATATTTACATTGGACAATGTGCAAACACTATGGAAAATATGTAAACAAACACTGGTATGAACATCACCCAGCACCGGTTACAGAAATAGAAGATGTCACCATTCTATGGGATTACACCATCTACACAGACAGAAAAATTGAAGCAAATAGGTCAGACATTATTGTTAAAAAACAGAAAGAGAAAACTTATCTGTTGATTGATATGGCTTGTCCAGTGGATTGTAACATAGCAATCAAGGAATTTGAAAAACTGTCAAAATATAAAGACTTGGAAATTGAAATAGAAAAAAATGTGGAAATTGAAAACAAGAGTTGTGCCAGTGATAGTAGGTGCACTTGGAATGATAAAAAATGGAACAATCCCTGGAAACCCCAGCTTAAGAGATATACAAAAATTGTCTTATTTAGTACAGCCCACACACTAAGGAGAACTTTGTCTATGTAACGCTAGGGATGATGGGGAAGATAGAAAAAACATGAAATGGAACCATAACAACACGCCATGACCTGTCTTAGGTCTTCCCGCAGACTTGGTTGGTAGTGCGACCATAACAGAAATCGAAATATGATGAAAAATGACATAATAATAATAATAATAATAATAATAATAATAATAATAATAATAATAATAATCAAATAAAAACGATAGTCTTACAGACATGAAGATCCACCTTTGAAAAGTAAAACAGAAAAAGAAATCGAACAACTAAGAAGTGAATTATCAGTACTCGATGAACTAGCAAGAGGAATAAATGTAAGAACTAGAAAAGGCATAAGAGTTGTAAGAAAGTACAATATTAGAAAAGAAATTGAAGTCCTATCAACTAAAGAAAAATTAAAGCAAACAATACAACTGAGACTTAAAAAATAAGAAGCTATGAGAAAAGATCAAGATTCTATAGACGGAACAAGATCTTTCAAACCGCTGAAAAGACATTTTACAGTTAAATAGTTAAACAAAGAATCAAAGCGACATTCTCCCCCACAAATACGGAAGAGGTAATACAGTTCTGGGAAAAAATATAAGCTTGCCCTCAAGAACATAACAAAGAAGCAAATTGGGTTGCACAATAGATAGAACGAATGAAAAATAAACCAAAACAGACATCGGCTGGAATCACAGAAACAGATTTTAATGGTGCGATGAAAAAAGCACACAACTGAAAATTTCCAGGAATAGATAAAATTTTTAACTTTTGGCGATATCATTTAAATACAACACACAAAATAAACTTTAGGAAATTATTAACGATCCCAATGAAATTCCCGCATAAATGACCAAAGGAATTACGTTTCTTCTACCCAAGAATAGTGACACAAATAACCCGAAAAACTACAGACCAATTACATGTCTTCCCACAACATACAAATTATGGACATCTATTTTAACAAAACAGACATATTTCTTCTTGGAAAGAAATGACATACTACCACTTCTTTTATTTGGTTTAATGCAACGGAGAGAGAGAGAGGAATTAAAATTAGTGATAATATTCGTTGTGCTTTATTGTAATTCGCGATGTGAACTTAGGTAAAAATTATTTTAATACTATCATATACTTGTAAAATCCGGAGAATAGAAAAATTAGCTATTTTAATACTATGATGTACTTATAAAATCCGGGGAACAGATAAATTAGCTGACAATTTGAAAAGGAGAGAAAGAAATAAAGTTCCTTTCTTTTTCATATACGATACGCATTATTTTGGGCTAGGTAGAAATTTGACAAAATGGTCGCAATCATAATAAAATGTCAAGATTTACTTGATGAGGTCAAGTAGGGTTAGATCCCCCAACAAATGTTCCTGAGAACAGAAATTGTGGGAATTGCAAAATCTAAAGAAAGAAGACAGAAAGATATTGCGTCATGTGAGCTGTTGATATTTCATTCGTCGAGCCATGGCTCCCCGCAAATTGTGTGGGTGGAAAACGGTCTCATTGGTCAAAAGCTTTGAGTCGGCTGATTCCCCCGTGATGATTGGGGAAGGTTATAAAAATCCGGAATTGGCGAGAAAAATGATATTAAAAGCTGAATTGAATTTGCAGAACAAAATTATGGCCATTAATAACCTTGCCATCCCTGTGGTCCAATATAGTATCAACATCTTGAACTGGACTCTAAATGACATCATATAAATGGAGTCTCAGTCAAGAAAGTTTCTTTCTAAGCATAAGATGCATCATCCAAAGGCTGATGTAGACTGTCTATACATACCCCGTAAAGAAAGTGGAAGGGGTCTTATTCAGCTAAAATTGTCACACAAGACAACAACTGTTGACTTACTAACATACATGGAAACAACATGGGACTGAATGATACAATTAGTTAAACAACATGAAAACGGAAAGAAAAAATATTCAATAATGAAAGAAGGCAGTACATACAAACAAGATTTACATTTAGTAGATTCTGTAGTAGATTCTGTAGAAAAGCAAAACAGAAATCAAGAACCAACTATTGCGGCAAAAAATATGAAAAAGAACTTCTGCATGGTCAATATCCAGAACATGCTAATAAACCAAATGTTGATTAAGTTAATACTCATCGATGGTTACGTGCATCTGGATTAAAGTCTGAAACTGAAGACTTTATTCTTGCAGCGCAAAACCAATTTTTTTTTACTAGGAACTTTCAGACAAATATCATACATAATAATGTGGATCTAAAATGCAGGTTCTTGATAAATACCAAGAAACAATAGACCATCTAATGTCAGGATGTCCTGTACTTGCCCCGAAGGAATATAAAAATCGTTACGATAGAGTAGGGCAATTTTTACACTGGACAATGTGCAAACACTATGAAAAATATGTAAACAAACAGTGGTATGAACATCACCCAACACCGTTTACAGAAATATAAGATATCACCATTCTATGGGATTACACCATTTGCACAGACAGGAAAATTGAAGAAAATAGGCCGGACATTATTGTCAAAAACCAAAAAGAAAAAGAACTTGCTTATTAATTGATATTGCTTGTCCAGCGGATTGTAGCATAGCAACCAAGGAACTCGAAAAACTTTCAAAATATAAAGGCCTGGAAATTGAAATAGAAAAAATATGGAAATTGAAAACAAGAATCCTACCAGTGATAGTGGGTGCTCTTGGAATGATAAAAAAATGGAACAAAAAAAAACACATTGAAATAATCCCTGGAAACTCCAAGTAAGAGATATACAAACAACTGTCTTGTTAAGTACAACCCACACACTAAGGAGAACTTTGTCTATGTAATGCTTGGGATGTTATGGGAGATAGAAAAATATGAAACGGAGCCATAACAACACACCACGACCTTGTTAGGGAGCGTGACCATAGCAGAAATCGAATTATGATGAAAAACACATCCTACTACTACTACTACTACTAATAATAATAATAATAATAATAATAAGAAGAAGAAGAAGAAGAAGAAGAAGAAGAAGAAGAAGAAGAAAACCAACAGAAAAATATGATAAAATTACATGAATTTAACGCGTTTTCTTTTTTGGTTTGTTTTTGTTGTTGTTGGATTTTTTTTGTTTTTTGTATTATTTGCGGCTAGCAGATCTTCTTCCAAAAAGTGCTCGATGGATAACTAGATATATAATATTCAATATATCGAAAGCCAAATAAGTTACTTGAAACTTTCTTGAGATATAGAAAGGTACTTATTAAGATTTTCAGAATCCCTCTCGGGAATATGTTCTTGCAAAATATGTCGTTATCTTTAATGAGATTTTATTCAGAAATTGGCTTAGCCAATGGAGAGCAGCTTTATTTTTTTTCCATTACATGAAGTATCTCAGCGTCATGTGATAATGAATTTTTTGATTCCCTTACAGATGTTTCGACTTATAAACTTTACTATGCCAAGGCAGCTGTTTTCCGCTTTATATTTTGAAAAGAGAAATTTACTTTTAAAAATTCAATTTTAGTTTCGTATGACCTTCTTTAAGCATCTGATAAAATTAAGATTTAATGTTTTCTGAAAACTACTTGATTTCTGAATGTTTTCGTATTTGAACGTTATTATTACCTCACTAACCATCTTCTTGAATAATGATATTTCGATTGGTGCACAAGAATTAAAATTCTTACACTGCAATTAATTTCGAATAATTCTTTTTGTAACCAATGTTCCGACTGCATTACAATCTTTCAGAAGTTCTTTTTGAGGTATCAAGGGATTTTTTTATGACTTGTACAACTTCAAGGTGCTTCTTTAGCTACTTAACTTCCGGTTATAAACTCAAAAGTTTTCTTCAATTCGAAACAAACTGATTTAAATTTTAGGACTTGCTGCAAATATTTATTTATATGAACTCCCTAATAATTTCTATCTTTAATTTTGTACAATACGTACATGAAATGAGAAAAAATATCCGTTAAGTAGATTGTGTTGAGTCAATCTTACAAGGGTTCAAGGACAATACTTCGAAATCAATTTGCAAATTCTGATTTCTATCTTGATTCACTACTATACCTCGGACATAGGAAATATGCAACTATCTTAGACACGCAAAACAGGCGCATGAAATGTCCATTTTTTTAAAATCTGTTGAAAGAAATTTATGTAAAGTATTATTACTTCTCAAAGGTTTCAACCCGTTTTAATTACATTTCACTGCAAGGACGGCATCTTAAAGCGAGTATAAAATATTTTATATATAGAAATATACACACGCGAATATATTTCTAGAGAAATGATAAGATAGATAGATAGATAGATAGATAGATAGATAGATAGATAGATAGATAGATAGATAGATAGATAAATGCATCAGTATGCTTATCAATAGAAATCGCTATCTAACCATAAAGCAAGTACATACAGCAAATTTGATGTAAGCCTAAAGAAATCTCTGTGGAGCGCCATTGACTTTGGAAGAAAAGGTAATTAAATTGAAAAGATGGATCACAAGATAAATATATAACTTCTTTGGGAAAAAATCCAGATGAAAGGAGAATAATAGCAATTAGTGTTCGATGAGTTATTCTCCAACCTGTTTCTTTGAAACAAAAAAAAAGGCAGAAGGAAAGGAAGAAACAGAATCGTTGATTTGTTCGCATCTGAAGAAAAAAAATCAACTAACGAGTCACGGGGTCCAAAAGTGAAAGAAGTTCATTTTGGGGTGAATAACAAAGAAAACGGATTACAATTCGATTTACAAAACGAGAAGAGAAAATTGCAAAGTCTTTGATTTAATTGGAGAATCCGCACGCATCGATGAATATAAAAGTGTGTGTGAGTCTGCAAATACGTATGTGAGCAAGTGTTATTATTGGAGTATGTTTGTATATGTAAATGTTTACCTGCGTTTGAGCGTATATGCGTAAGTTTGAATGTATGACTGTGTGTATGCTTACGAGTGTGAGTGTGTGGGTCAATGTGTGTATTTATGAATGTCTATGTGTACGTATTTGTGCATGCGGCTTTCATAGTACGTCTATGAGTACACGTCTTCTGAATGGGTTCCGACACACACAAAAGAAAAACATTTTCATAAAAGGCGACTTGAAATAGAAATTTGCTCCAATTCATGCCGGTAGCAAAATATCCCGATATAAACTAAACATTCTTTAGTCTGGTACAAGGCCATAACAGTCGGATACACTGAGTAGATCGGACTCACGACACTAGTAATGGTCAATGAGAGTAGCTTGCTAACCGGGGTTTTATGACTGACACATTACTGCAACAGCTGAACTGTTTTAATTTATATGAACAACGTTGTGGAGCAGTGGATATCGACTCGGAACGGCAAATCGGGGGGGGGGGGCCGAGTTCGAATTCCAGATGAATTCCTTGCATTCACCTACGCACAAATACCCTTGGAAAAGGTATTAATCCGTCTCTTCCCTCCAGTTATGAGTTAAATAACAGGACAGATTGGGTTCTATAGCCTTGGTCGGCAACCTACTGCGGGATAATCTTCTACCCAGTCAGTCATGTCTCTTTCGAGACATGATCGCCCAAAGCGTGTACCACGTATGGCACTTAACTGACTGACTGATTTTAAGTTTTAAATTTTTATCTACATGTAACCTTAGAATATTAAGAAATTTTAATCTTGTTATTAAAAACACAGTAAACTAACTTTATAAGATTTAATTCCCATGAATATCGAGTGAGTTTAAATTCAATTCTAATAAACAGTCAGTTTGAAATATGCATCTGATGATTGCATAACGCATGAAACTCCGAGTCGTGCTACAGACGTAGGATAATATCTATATTAAGTACCAGAGGAATAAATACAAATTGTTATATTCACTCATCCTTGGTATGATGATAGAATGCATTCAGCAGTAAAACCTCTGATATGGAGGTTTTGAGCAAAGTATTATTTCCAGATCCACAATAATCCAGGTGGGGGGGTAACACCTGTTAGGAACCCAACTTTGGGCAAATAGTGAACCATCAAACTGGAATCGAAACATGAAAATAGAAAAATACATTAGGAAAAATTGCCAGCAATAGTAACAAGTAATAAACAAGTAAATAAGATAACCAACTCTAAAATAAAAATATTTGTTTATGAAATAATAAATAAATAAATAAATAATAAACAAATTAAAAAATGTCCGAATACACGCATAACCACGATTAAATAAATTTAATAATAATCAACAGCGAATAATTAAAAAACACAGTAATGAATAATAAATAATGAATTAATATTAAAAGTTAACAAACGCCTCTGTACATAAAATAACCACATTCTTGGCCATAATTATTTTCCATTCAATAGTCTTCAGAATAATTCCAATAGCCGTAAGGAGGACACGGTAAAACTGACCTTGCTACCCATAATGACCTATGAAGCAGGATATAGAAATAGTTGAGCCTTAATCACGCATGGCGTGAAGATAAGCGTTCAAGTATAAGAATTCAGCCCAGTGTCTAAGATCTTACAAATACTCTGTCCCTGTTACTACGTACTTTTCTCCGTGAATATAACATGACTTAAAATTTAAAATTTTTAACACACACACACACACACACACACACACACACACACACACACACACACACACACACATATATATATATATGCCATAAACACACACACACACACATATATATATATATATACCATAAACACACACACACACATACATGCTCTAACACACACACACACACACACACACACACACACACACACACACACACGCACACACACTCACTACAATTAATGACAGCAGCAGCAGCAGCCAGGAATGACCATTCGTTGAAAGGCACGGACTCGAACACAAGTTCTTCTACCATTCTGAAGATAAGATTTTGATCTCGAAATATTATTGTATAATAAATAGGTAATACCCAAAACTTCTTTACCTTCCTTAATTTTACTAAACGCATTGTTACAGCCTTCAAGACCTAACCATAAACTTAATTTATTTGTTTGAACATTATTTTTAATCGATGTTCGGATTTGAGTAGATATTCTGTCTTTGAATAAAACAGTATATCTATCTATTTCTACCGACCTGATTAATTACGAGAAATTTTGTTAAGCTGAGAGAGATTGAGAGAGGGAGAGAAAGAGAGAGAGAGAGAAAAATAATATAAAGAAACTTGTCATTTAACTGAGCAGTGTTATTTCAGTCAAGTCGACTTCAAATTTTCGGGGGGGCATAATTATAATGTCTTCACTCTTCAGGGTCATTTGCTTTTTCTGAAAATAACATTATTCAGTTAAGTGACAAGCTTCGCTACATCAAATCTATTAAATCTCTATCTTTATCTTGATATCGTGATGGTTATTTGCGAAAAATCGAAAGTTGTGTATCTAAGGCTTGATTTAACTTCGATTAGACTAAATATAGCATAACTTAAAACTATATTTTTCATATAAGTATATATATATATATATGTGTGTGTGTGTGTGTGTGTGTGTGTTGTGTGTGTGTGTGTGTGTGTGTGTTTTCGTCTCTCTGTGTGTAATTGAATGAGAAAATGTAAAAATATTTCCTATGTAGAAGTGTTTATTTTATTTTTGCATTCAGTCACCTCCTATTAGTCTGATATATCGTTTGTATATCATACATATACAATGTAGTATCAAAATCTTAGCTATGATTAACATAATATCCTAAAAAAAAACACCCTGCACAGCAATACACTGGTTCCAGCATTCCTGCAACTTCTGGAATCTGGCCTGGAAATCATTTTTTTAAGCGAGTCGAAGACCTTCTGCAATTTGCTCCGGATCTCAGCAACGGTGTTAAAACGGTGACCTTTGAGCTGCATTTTCATGGATGTCCACAGTTGTTAAATTTGGCGGCGAAGAAGGTGGGTGCGTAAGCGATACAATGTTGTTTTTTGGATAGACACTTGAGAGTGAGGAGAGCCCGGTAACGGTGCTTTGAGGCGGGAAAAATCCAATTCTTCGCGCTCCACAGATCCGGTCGTTTTCGCTAAACAACCTCCCTCAAACGTCTCAAAACCTTGCAGTAGAACTCTGGATTGACAGACTGGACCTGGGGAACGAATTCTCAATTAACAATACGGCGGATGTCAAAAGCTTGATTAGCACGCTCTTGTATGACAAAACTGAGTAAGCAGAATAAAATTACTTTGCAAAAAAAGTATATATTAGACTTGTAAAAAGAAAAATGAACATGAAAAGGAGATGTGGAAGGAGAATAGCTTAAAGCATCACTTGCCAACCGACATAAATAAACAGCAAATCCTCACATTGAAAGACAGAAACGGAGAAGATATATCAAATAAGCAAATGTTCCGATGCAAGTTCATAAGCATCAAAAATTAACATTCTAGCAACGGTTAGTTTGGTAGATGTTAATGATGATCTTGAAATAACAACATATAAATTGAAACTTAAACTTCAAAATTTTGATCGTGAAAAAGCAGCATCCGAAGTTAGAATGGTAACAAACCTTTAAAAAGAAGCGGAACAAGAATTCCTCGAGGGTCTAGCACACTTATTTATCCATAAAAGGAAAAAGAACATCAGAACAGCCTTGAACTAATAATTTTACTTTATAAAAATAACAAGAATAAAGATATTAGCAACTATCACCCGATCATTTTACTATTGAACGTATACAATTATTCTCATGAATATTTACAGCCAAACACATACACGATACAAAATCTAACTGACCTAAAAGGCATTTCGGCTTGATTAATTAGTAACATATAATTTTAAAAAAAACAAAGAAAAAAATTGTCATTGTCCGCTTTCAGCAGAATACTTTGCACGAGTTGTATATGAAAAGGTTTAGACACACGATGAAAATGTCATTGTGTTACGCTCGCCATAAAATTTCCCTAATCTCAATTTCATTGAGCATTCATAGCAGGTATTAGATCAACATGTTTGCACTGGTGAACTTTCACTATTTAAACTGCCATAGTTAAATAACCTGCCAATAAGATCGTAGCAACAGACACTAGAAGAGATATTTGGAAGTTTTGTAGATTCTGTACAGAGAATTTCAAGAGATTTTAACAAGTACATAGAGTACCAGCTTCTTGTTAAGCAAGCAAGTTCAGGTGACATTGTTTCATGCTAAACGCAATCGTCAGCCCACGGTATTGACTTTAATGTCCTCTGTTATATTTAGATATGTTCTGTCCATAATATTGAGAGCATTTTTACCCCCACAAATATCATACATTAAAACTATGTTACAAACGCACACACACACGTGAGCATATATATATATATATATATATATATATATATATATATATATAAACAATTGAAAGAACACGTACATTAAAACCCACTAATCAAACATTTACTTTTATAAAGAATATTCCATACAGAGTAGAGCTTAATAATGCAATTTTGTTATTACAATGGTTTATAAAAGCACTATATCACCACACAAAAATTTCATGTTTCAGACATGTCTAGACACCAGGCCATTCTGGATCCTTTTGTGACCCAGATCTTCAAACTCCATAGTTACCTAATTCTCATTTTTGAATGAACAATTGTAACACTATTTCCCGCCGATATATTTTTTTGTTTGGTTTAATACAACGGAGAGAGAAAAATTATTATTATTGGTATTATTAGTTGTGCTTTATTGTAATCCGCAATGTGAGCTTATGTAAAAAACTATTTCTAATACTATCATGTACTTGTAAAATCCGGAAAATAGAGAAATTGGTTTACAATTTGAAAAAAAAAGAGAGAAATGTGATTTTCTTCCTTTTTCATATACGAAACGAATTGTTTTGGCCCAGGTAGAAGCTTGTAATATGGAAGTAGCCATAACAAAATGTCAGGATTTACTTGATGAGGTTAGGTAGGGTTAGATCCTCAACAATTATTCCTGGGAACATATACTAAAATCGAAAACCTGGGAATCATGTAAATGAAGAAGAGGTAAGACAGAAAGACATTACGTCATGTGAGCTGTTGATATTTCATCCGTCGAGCTATGGCTCCCCGTAAAATCGTGTGGGTGGAAAATAATCTCATTGATCAAAATCTTTCAGTCGCCTAGATCCCTCGAGAGGATTGGGGATGGCTATAAAAATGGAGACTAAGCAAGAAAAATCAGAGATTCGGAGAGAGACCTTCGAGAAGCAAGGAAAAGCAACTCCCACCGTCGCCGTCATTAGCCGCCTCTAATTCAGTAAATTCCGTTAAGTTCCGATAAGAACCCGAAAGAACTTTGTTGTTTTAAAAGTTGTAGATTGAAAGCTCTTATATTTTGAAAATAAACTCTCTCTCTCTCTCTGTTGTAAACTGGCATTCCGACAATTGTATTTTTCTGCTCCTGCAACTAATAATTATTTTTTTTTATAAAGACTTTCTTCGCAACTCTCCAGGCGTCTTCGAACTTATTCATTTACTTTTTTTTTTTTTTTTTTTTTTTGGTGCCGTAACTGTTTTATTTTACCCACAAGTGCACACAAGTGTCCGGTCTGGATCTGGTAGAAATACGGCTACGGGTTTGCACAACGTGACTTTCTTAGATCAAAACACAAGGTGGGCAGTGGTCCGTTGTTGTAATAGACGTCTTGAGGACCAGCTTCTGTGACGAGATCATCACGAACAGCGGCCCGAAAGCGTCGACATAATTAGTACCGTTTCGACATCATCGCAGCAGGCTCCGTTCCTGAACCAGCGAACCAACCAGTCAACCAGCCAGGTGACAGTGTAACACAATATTGACCCACCTAAAAAGCATATTCTCCAACAACCGCTCTTTTAAATAGCCATGAACACTGAAGTCAGCACTCAGAAGCGACAGACTGTTTCATGCTGACCATCCTGATTGCTCCAAATATGAAGCAGTCTGTTGCCTCTGAGTGTTGACTTCAAGTTTCACCTTTATATTTACATACGCTCTATCTTTGATATTGAGCACATTATCATATTGCACACACACACACACACACACACACACACACACACACATATATATATATAAGAAAAATTAAGTCAGACACGTTATTTCATGGTAAATCGGAGATGTAGGCCTATTTCAAGCGAACTATCATCAGCTTCCGTCTTTATTCTACAAAATATTTTCAATAAAGACGGAAGCTGATGATGGTTTGCCTGAAATAGGCCTACACTTCTGATTTACCATGAAATAACGTGTCTGACTTAATTTTTCTTGTATTTGCTCTATATGTATTTATATACATATATATTTAGAGTTCTCTTAGAGAGTTATTCTACCATTGTATGTACAGGATATTCCTTTGGATTCTTCTATATCTATACCGCATGCTGATATATATATATATATATATATATAGAGAGAGAGAGAG